>JAFVLL020011051.1:0-29870 GCA_021397915.2 Tor tambroides
GCAACCACAGCTGCCGTTTTTTACTGAAAATGTCACAGTTTTTTTTTTTTTTTTTTTACTGTTTATAGTTTCCTAACAAGAAACTGAGAGCATTCCTTATTTTCCTCTGCTGAGTCTGGCAACTCTTTAAGACATCTTCACATCCTCAGGGAGTGTGATTGTTCGTTTAGCTGCTGAATAGGTGCTTGCATTATGGTCTCGTCTGCAGTTGTTTGCCTGCACAGACTGATTACTTTTACTGTGGTGTCAAGTAGCTACAGCGTGTTTCTTCCTAAATCCTTCTGGAGCCAAAATGCGTTATGTGCACTTCAAGCATGCTGTGTGGAGTTTCAAAATATTCACAGAATGGATTATTTCCATGCCATATTTTATATATTGTCAGAATCAGGCGTTTCAGTTACAAGAGCACACCTTGAATTCATCTGTGTTAGTGGTTTGCTGAAGCACAATACTGCAGTGGCATATAAAGATTTCATAAGTGCAGTTTTGTAACTCCTGTTCTCTTCCTCTGCGAGAGCATTTGGCCCTGTGGAAGTGAATGGAGTGGCTGATGCATTAGTCATTCTCATGCTCACCTCAGAGTCGGATGCGGCTGCTGTAAGGCTCGCTTTCATAGAGCTGGCTACTTTCCCAACCTGTGGCTGTTTTATCTGTCTCAGAGGAATCCCTTATGATCTTTCTCATTACCACATATGAGACTACAGAGCCTCTGGTTACTGGGGCCTTTTTATTAGCATGATTTAAGATTCTATGCTTTGAACAACCTTTTATGATTTTTTAAAAATGTATAATTGTAATCATATATTATACATTCCCATTCAAAAGTTCTGAAATGTATTTGAAAAAAGTCTCTTATGCTCACCAAAACTGCATTTATTTGATAAAAAATTCAGAAATATAATTTTAATATTATGTATTTATTAAAATGTATTATTTAAATTCTTGCGATCAAAGCTGAATTTTCAGCATTGTTACTCCAGTCTTCAGTGTCACGTGATCCTTCAGAAATCATTCTGATATGCTGATTTGCTCCTCAAGAAACATTTCTGATTATTATCAATGTCTGACAGCATTGACGCCGTCTCTCATCATGTCTCTGGTCGGTCTGTGCACGGTCATGTGGTTTGGAAGAGGCGTGGCTTTGGAGAGTGATTTGCAGGGAGGGTGGGATCTTCAGAGCTAGCTTGCTATTAGCCTCTCCGAAATCACCTACCCTACCTTTAATAATAAGCCAATTAATTGCTTGCTGATAATTAGATTGCTACTGTATTCCCTTAAAATCCGATATGTTCAAATCACAATCACTTTAACTCCCTTTATTTCCTGTCTCTATCATTAAAAATAACAATAAGCCTCCCACTCAAAAACATTCAAGACAAACAAGCACAGATGAGGCTCTTTTGCTGTAGAGTTAAGCCTGGTGAATGATGCTGGATGACTCAATGCTTTCACATGTACCTATACACAAACACAAAACCTTTTCTGCTGCATCCCGTTAATGGCAACATTTTGTGTTGAAAATGACTTCCATTGGTACGTTCATAGACATCTCTTTTTCTTTGTGCATTAATTGAGTCGATATACTGTCAATTTAGCTTCCTGGAGAAAAAAAAATACTTGGCTCAAAGGTCAAGTTGTGTTTCAAAGGCAATGAAGTCTGGCATCTTGTGTGAGTCGAGGCAAATCCATGTTGATGACATTATTTAAATTACCATCCATATTCATCCCTGCAGTGTCTAAGACTTCAGCATGACTGAATTCCCAAAGCCTGAAAGACAGGAAGAAAAAAAAAGATTAGCAGCTTGCAGCAATGTGAACTCAATGCCTATGCATATTTAATGCTAAATGTAAAGACTATTGCTGATGTGTGTCTGCTCACAGTCCTGGGCCATAAATATTTTGTATTCTATACGGTCAAAGTGCAGTTTTAGCACAGAGAAAAATCAATTCTAAAGCGCTTTGCAGTTTTGTGATAGTAGAGACATTCTATTGTATATGTCTGATGTTTTGATTTTGTTGACTCCACTCCCATGAGCCCGACAACCACTGAAGACTTTAAACAGCATTTATGCTGCGCCGACCGCAATCGATCATGTCTGTAATACAATATTTCTAAGTACTGACTGATCTCCATTACAAGTCCTCAGAGATACTTTCTCTCTTTAATGTGGTGTTACTTACCGCTGCAGTCTCTGGGGACGTCCAGACATTAGTTAACTCATTGTTCATATTCTTATTGGTTCTGAACAATGTGAAATCAAGAAGAGGATTTGATTCTGAGCTGCTGTCACAATCAACAAACGGATAAAGTGCTCAATCCAGCGGAGACTCGTTCCACGGGACTCCCATTATGTGGCAATTATGGACACAGATCAATGTGATGAAACATTTAAAAAATTGGACCACAACTAATCAATTTTACATCATGACCTAGTTCGTGTTGCCAATTTGTTAACAAGCCCATAAAGGCTCATGAAGAGATGGAAGCAAACAAACCTCTTGACATTTTCCTGTACGCCATCAGCCTCTCGTGCTGTTATTTGCTGTAATAATGTAGCTGTATTGGTGATGTTATGATGGTCATTTAAACAGAGACAGTTGGACACTCAAATGAAAACTCACGCTTTTCCAAACCTGTATGTCTTTCTTCTTCTGAGACCAGATTTCTTATTTCTAATCTTAAAAATGCTCTATTCAGAATGATTCCTTTCTCAGCAGCGATTCAGGGAGTCATATGACATGTGTCATTAGCGTTAGTATGATGTAAACAAGCGATCTCAGCGCTAAGGAGCTGCAGCTGACATCTGAGTGTGAAATAAAGCAACTCATTCTCAACATGCTTTCAGAATTAATCCTGTGTGACTCCAGATGTGTAATGAAAGGAAAGCTATCTGAAATGCTTTCAAAATACCCAGAGAAAGAGCCGCTGAGTGTTTACCAGTTACTTAACAGAGAACTCGTGTGCCCTTGACTGCATTACGGCCTATTATGAGATGTGACATGTTAATGGGTAGTTTACATGTTATGTCTCATCTAAACCAACATTTTTCTCTTGTCTTCTTGTATAATGAAATATTTTTAAATAATCATAATTTTTGCAAAAATACACAAAGGCTTCTGAACACTATATAGTGCATAGATGATATGGACTGTTTATATAATATGTGACCCTGGAGCACGAAACCGGACTCAAGTCGCTGGGGTATATTTGCAGCAATAGCCAAAAATACGTTGTGTGGGTCAAAATTATCGATTTTTATTTTATGCCAAAAATCATTAGGACATTAAGTAAAGATCATGTTCCATGAAGCAATTTTGTAAATTTCCTACTGTAAATATATCAAAACTTAATTTTTGATTAGTAATATGCATTGCTAAGAACTTCATTTAAACAACTTTAAAGGTGATTTTCTCAGTATTTAGATTTTTTTGCACCCTCAGATTCCAGATTTTCAAATAGTTGTATCTCAGCCAAATTTTGTCCTATCCTAACAAACCAGACATCAATGGAAAGATTATTTATTCAGATTTCAGATGATGTATAAATCTCAATTTCGAAAAATTGACACTTATGACTGGTTTTGTGGACCAGGGTCATATATGTTTATGCAAGCATCATTATATTTTATTATTAGCATATTGTTATTACAATTTTAGCATATTCTTCAGAAATCATCGTGTTGTGCTCCACAGAAGCAAAGAAAGAGTCATGGAACAAACAGTGTTTCCCTTTTTTAGGTGAGCTGTCCCTTTAAAGGCAGGTTTCTTGTGACAGCTTACCCCATAAAGTAGCCTATGTCTTTTTTCATGAGCAGTAAGATTAGAAAGGTATAATAGTTTTTGTAGCCAAAACGTTTAAGGAATGTGCTGAGAAATTAAAGATGCTTTTACAAATATAGTAGACTGAGTGCAGCTGTATCACAGTGAATATTTCTCATGTCATGCAAGTTTGAACTGTCATCATCTGTGTGCACATTCACATTAGCATCCTCTCTGGTGTGTGAAAGATTTTCAGCATGTAGGTCACATTCTTGCAAAGATACGTTTTCGTATAAATTTCATTGTGAATAGTTTGTTATTATAACCGTAATTCTAAACTGAAAGCAGAATAAAATTCTTAAAGTATTGCTTTTGCGAACAACATTGCTGCTGTCTGAGGGTTACTGTAGGTCGCGGGAATGACTGCTCGCTTCCCATCAGTGATAAGGAATGCTTTGTTGTGTTCATGGAAGCAGGGAAGATTCGAAGTCCAGCTTTCCTTGTTCTCACACATTTTGATCGTGACACACACACAGACTCCACCGTGAGGTGTTCAGTGAGACGGCAGCGCCTGAACTTTTGAGCGTCTGCAGGAAGTTACTGAAATGAGGCGTAAGTGTGTTTATTATGGAGCATCTATTGTGTTGACTTTGTCTATTGACCATTTCTTTGTTTGGCGTGAGGAAAAGAATGATATTACTGACTCTGAGATGTTTACTCTCAAATATGTTCTGAATTTATATTTAGGCCTACATTATTTGTGCCCAAAGCAAAATTCATGCTAAATCCAACAAATTTGAATCGAAGCTTGCAGTATTTTTTGAGTTTTAACTATTGCAATCGCAATTGAAGACCCATCAGGCATTCACCAAGCTGTTGCTTCCAAAATATCAGTACCTTGTTAGCCTACTGTAGCTAAATATCAATAAATTAGCATGGGATCAACTTTAAACCATTTACTGGACCATTCTGTGATGTAATTTTAATGAACTTGATAGCCAAGGCATAGACTTATAAAGAGAGTTTTTTTTTTTTTGAAAAAGAAAACAATAGAAACCATCACAGAATTTGTAATGGTTTTACCGGTTATAATGGGACTTGGTTTGAATGGAAACTGTATGGTCCCTCTCTACTGGTAATTGGTCGCCTTCTATTGGTGGTTTTTTAAAACCACTAAATCCTAATGGACTATGTCCCAAAACACACTACAGAAGTTGGTGGTTTGTAATGTTTGTAATGGTATTTGTAGTGAAAACCCATTAGAATTCATGTGATAGTTTCTATTGGGGTTTTTTTTTCAGCAGGGGATGTACATCACTCAATTTTAATAATAAAATGAATTGAACCAATGATTATTTTGAAAGAAAGCGCTTGCAGGACCCTGCGGTTGCTATAGTAATGAACGCAACTTGCCTGCATCTGATTGACAGATAAACCACACGCTCTTATTTCAGTGTGGTTTTCAAACTTGTTGATATTTCATCAAACAGATTGCTGCATGCATTCATTTTAACAGCGTTAATATGTTAAAGAGAGTAAACATTATCATTCATTTTAACTGTACACGTGCACGTACACTTTCCTTAAGTTTTGCTTTCTCCATGCAGTGTACATCTATGAATGAGCAGGATTTTCTAGCGTATTTACTTCTTAGGTAATGATCCAATTCAGGTGTGAAAAATTACTTTTTTGGCTTTTCAGGGTGCCTAATTATCAAGTAATAGGCTAAGTAATGACAGTGTACCGGCAAGGCTAATTTGCACACTCTCGCTAATTTTACCTTTGAACGAACCTAAGAAACATCAAATATTGTTGAAATGTACAGCTTATTGTATTCCTATTTGCAAAAAGAGCACATACCATTGGTGAGATGTGTGGGAGACTCAAGCCTTAATAAGGAGGGTGAAAACCCATTACAACCATCATTTCACATGCTTTCATGGTCAAGGGAAAGATTTGGCAGAGTCGTTTTGTGTTAGCTCCTGTTGAAGAACTTCCTCTTGATTTATTTTCTCGTGGTCTAGTAGCAGAAGAGGTCTTGTGCAAAATGTTATGAAACACTCGAGCAGTGTACAGAGAGCACCAGATCACCTTCATAATTCAGGGAAAGCCATGTGGGGGTTCATCGCGTGCAGGGGTTTACTCATCGATTTTTCCATGCATATGTCTCTATATAGTGATATATGTTTAGGTTTTCACTCCTGTGGCTTCTGAGCATCCCATGATAAATTCTTCAAAACAACATCAAGAAATTATAAATAGAGGGATGCCTGGTGTGTGTTCCGCGCCGCTCGACTCTGATTGGCTCTGGAGGGTTTCTAGTCGCTCTGCGTGGCAACAGCCTCCCCATCCACCCAGCAACCCCCGTTAGTGATGCTGCGCCTCGCAGGGGCTGCGCTGCAGCATCCGGAGGAGTCGTCATGGCAACGGCGCTCTGACCCTGGGTTGTGCTTTAGCTGCAGTAACTAAAAGGCTTGACCTGGATTCTGCACTGCTGGTTTAGTAAGACATGAACAGCTGACCTGCTTTACATTGTCTGGGCTCTGTCTGACAGCACCACACCGGCATCTTGGAGAAATCGATGCTGCATTGCATCCTCTGCTCTCTATAGAAACTTTACATGTGATAGCGATACTGCTGAGCTGTTATATAAATGCATGACATTAATGCACAGTTTGTTGAGCGTAATACACAGGACAGCTACTACATTCAGCATGAATAATTGTAGACAAATAATTTTGTAATGGCTGTTTTAACAGGTTTAATAGCAGTGGAAGCTGTAGTTGAAAGAAATCTTTTTTTTTTTCTTCAAAGGAGAGATAAGCTGGAAGGGGATTGTGGTCCTTTCCACCACTAATATTACAGTGACACTCCATCCCATCACCCACATGCTGCCATGCTTTACCACATACTGTGATAATATTTAGCCGCACTGGAAAGAACCGCACCACCTTTAGCATTAATAATGTGAAAATGCAATTTTATTTCCGCCAACAATTCTTTGATATCAGCCTTGAAACTACAGAAATCCTGTGCTGTTTTGGTTGCATTGATTCACCATAGAGCAGTGTGTTTTGTATGATCCATTATAAGCTTTCACTAAATGATGCATCAAATTATTGTATTGTTTGTTTTACATTACTGATTACATATTTTATGGTGCTTGCTAAGGCAAGCATAGCTATTACTAACACTCATACTAATGCTGGAATTTATTCATACTCTCAATGTTATGTAGTTAATACCAAGAATGATAACTACAATGGTAACAGTCTGTTAATCGTAAGCATGTGCTGTGGTTTTGCTGTCTGCCAGTCAGTCTTCTGATGCCATGATCACTATTTTCAGCAATAATCTGACGTTAATTTGGTCTGGATTAATTATCAGAAGTTTACTTCACCATTAGTGACAGCTCTATATTGTTGAGAAAATGAGGCTTGAATTACGAATGTGTGACAAAGTCACTACGGTTTCAGTAAACATTTCTGGGTTATGTTTCTCATACAATAACTCGACTCACTAAATGACTACCATAGTATGATGCATCATTGGAGAAATTAACTCGCTAGTTACTGTAGTAACTTAACTTGTTGCACATCTGACAAATGTGTGATTCAGTCACAAGTTCTGGTCCCCTCGGGTACTAGACCACATTCACACATGCACATTCTTTAAAAACAATGCTTTCATTCTCTTGATAAATGTTTGTCTGCTATTTGAAGAAAAAACATTTATGAGACAGTTGTCAGATTTCATTGGTGATTTCAAACATGAAATTTAATCATAAGCTTAAGCAAAACAGCTTTGGAGAATTTGATGTTTCACCATTCAAAGAGATAGGATCTGTGCTTGCATGACTGAAATAGCTGAAATAGCGAGTGAAATGACTTGCCTTAGGGACTTTAGTAAAACTAACTTGTGACTATAGTTAGTAATGCTTTTGGGAAACACAGCCAGTTCTTCAGCTAGCTTGCTAGTTCCTTTTTTCCAGAGATTGTCTTATTATGTGAAAGCTGCTAGGGTCTGTAATACTCACCATTGGAAAAAGCGTAACGGCTAACTTGGATCATGTGAGGCATATCGGCCTAGAAAATCGCAATTTTTCATTTTCCGTCGGTCTTAGTACACGATGTAACTACAGGAGAGTCAAGCTTTAAACAGGAAAATTATCGAAACTCTTTGGTCATTTTTGATGACCAAATGCTAATGGATGGTCTAATCCGATTCAATGATCTATGCTATGCTAAGCTAAGCTAAAAGTGCTACCGCCAGACCCGGAGATCGGCTGAATGGATTCAAAAACGGTAAAACTCAACTGTTTAACTCTAGGGGAGTTGTAAAATGAGCCTATTTCCAAAAAAAGTGGAGTGTTTCTTTAATATCCTAATGATTTTTGGCATGGAAAAAATCAATAATCATAAATCAATAATTTTGACCCATACAAGGTATTGTTGGCTATTGCTACAAATATCCCCGTGCTACTTAAGACTGGTTTTGTGCTCCAGGGTCACATGTTATCTAAAGAAAGGATTGTAGAGGATTAGTTATAATATCCATCACTATTCCTTCTGATATAAACAGGTGTTGGTTGTTGTTGTTGTTGTTGTTGTTTTTTTCTTTTTCGTGCGGTTTTAGGTGTGACAAACGGAAGAAACAGACAGAGATAGAAGCTCTCAGCGCTGCCCACGGTTCATCTGCACTCTTCCTGAGGTGTCAGCTCTCCATCTCAGCCAGACTGTGTAGGAGAGATGCTTCTATTCCTGCTCCGGCGCAGGGCTTGAGCCTCCAGCAGCGCTGCCTCATTATACTGGACCCTCTAGCTCTTACTCAAAGGGTCTTGTAGACGCAGCCGAGTCACGTGTTTGAAGGGGTTTGAGACGGACTAATCCGGTGCCAGCCTGTCTGCTAGATCGACGTATGGAAGTCGGTGTGCGTTTGGAGTTGGTCACCTGTCAGTGAACCGAGGAGCAGTTTGTGCCTTGAGTTGCAGGACTGACTTGATTTCCGTGGGTAATTCAGGACGGCCTTTTAAAACAGTCCATTGTTTGCATGTTGGTATCTGCGCAGACCATGTCAGACAGACATAATGCGATGCTCTGTGTCCACTGCAGTTGGTCACAGGATTCACCAGTGAATTGGACATCTGTAGAAAGTTCATTTAAATGACATGCTCTTTTGCGTATGATTGTGCACACAGTGAACAAGAGCTGTCAAGCTGGACTTGCCATGTCTCGATCAGTCATGTGACTAGTAAGAACCAATGGCGTTTGGAATAATTAGTGTCAAACTCTCTTTCCGTGTATTTTCACACAGCATGTTTGAAAATGTGTAATATTTTCTATGCTTTCGGTCTCTTCCTTAAACAGTGCTATTGTAGGTTTTCAGAAGACTTTTGTGGTGTTTTTATCTTGTTTTAGTCATTTTTTAGTGAAAGGGAAAAGAGCAGCATGAACATTCTTCGCAGTTTCTCTTTTTGTCTTCTTTGGAAGGAAGGATATCGTTGAGGTTTCGAACAACATGAGGTTGAGAACTTTGCAGATTTCAGAGTAACAGATCCATTTCTGGTCAGTTTTTCATGTGTTTCTTTATCTTTTGAATTAAAACTAATGTTTTGCCTTCGGGGAGATGACCCATATGCTGTTCCACCTTGGTAAACAAATGGTGTTGGCCCAGCAAATGCTCACCCATGTGTCCTGAGATTCGACACAGGTCTTGTTGCTGTTCTGTAGGCACCATTCACTCCCCATGGAATATCATTGGCTCTTACAGGCCCCTTTTGCAGCTGTTATTAACATCTGTCTCAGGTGTTCTGATGTCAAGTGGACAACACTAAATACTCGTGCAAATAGCATTCAAAATGTTTTGTGATGCAGTCAGTAGCCACATTTACATGCACCCAAATAATAACTCTATAATCAGACTGAAAAGGCTTCATGTAAACACCTCAATCGATCCAGACGAGCTCAATGTCAGCTTTCTTTTTAGAAATGCCATGGAGGGAAAACACGGTAATGACGGTAGCTCTGATTACATTATTGCAGTGGCTTTGTTTTGTTTTTAATACATGTAATGCAAATGTAAACCTATTTGTAAATCAGATTGAAACTTTTAAGGTCCTTGCACACTGACTCCGAAATTTTAATATTCGCCATCCTTTCCTATCAAAATGCTTGCTACGGATGTGAAACCGCAGAAAATCGAACCTGATCCGAAGTTTTTATGAAGGACGAAAGTTTTGGAGGCAAAAGTTTTGGAGGTCGTATTTATTTTTCAATGTGTGAGAATTTCGCACTCAATGTGCAATGGCCTTAAGGGTTCATTTACACAGAACTTTCCGAATCTGAAATCGGACTGGTTGTAACTTGTTAAAGGGATAGTTCACCCAAAAATGAAAATTATGTTCCAAACCCGTAAGACCTTCGTTCATCTTCGGAACACAAATGAAAATATTTTTGATGAAATCCGAGAGCTCTCTGACCCTCCCATAGACAGCAATGCAACTGAAATGTTCCCAGGCCCAGAAACATAGTAAGGACAACGGTAAAATAGTCCATGTGACATCAGTAGTTCAACCCTAATTTTACGAAGATATTCTCGTAGCTTCGTAAAATTACGGTTAATTTTTGTTCCGAAGATGAATGAAGGTCTTACGGGTTTGGAACGACACAAGGGTGAGTGATGAATGACAGAATTTTCATTTTGGGGTGAAGTAACCCTTTAATATCAGGAGTGGACAGTTGGGCTTTGGGTTCAGCTCTTCTCTGAGAGTGTTTCTTCTGGTCTGTGTTTTGTTGTAGATGTGATGGATCAGCACAGAGCGCTTCACTCCGGTTGTCTGGTGTCAGGGGTCCGAACTCCCCCCATCCGCCGCAACAGTAAACTGGCCAGCCTGGGACGAATCTTCAAGCCCTGGAAGTGGAGGAAAAAGAAAAATGAAAAACTGAGACAGGGCTCTACAGGTGAGTTAGGAAAAATAAACCATTTAAATATCGTATAATAATGTATAAGATCACAGGGATAATTACCCGTCCGTCAAATGAATGTCATTGCATCTCAGCTTAATAAATAAAAAAATCATACAACAACAGTGTGATTAATTTAAATATCAACAGGGGAAACTGGCCTCGTGCCTACAGTTCAATAAACAAGAAGTCAATACTGAGTAACTTACATTTTAAACGGTAAAATAGTGCAACTTACTTTGTCTTTACTTGTCCGGAGTGCTGATAATTTCTAAGCAGAATGGTAGTGGTTTTTTTTTCCTGAATGAGTCTAAACTGGTTGAATGAGTGATTCAGTGACTCATAAAGACATCTACTGGCGTAATGTAATCTGCAGAAATACTCTGAAAAATCCTCACCTAGTGCAACTGATAGACTGTCAGAAACAGACGAGTAACAGCTAAAAGCTGTTTTTTTAGTCAAAAATGTTTTCCTTATTACACCACAAATGTTGTCAATTGACATAGACTTGTATAGAACACTGATCATTTCTTTAATATAATAATGCAGAAAAATGAAATATGAACAATAAATGAAATCGAGTGTAATAATTTTACCATTTAATTAAAGCTACAAGACCTAGAGCAGGGGTAGGCAGCGTCGGTCCTGGAGTGCCGCTGTCCTGCAGAGTTTAGCTCCAACCCTGAAAAAAACCTCACCTCACCTGCCTGTAGCCCTAGTGATCCCGAAGACCTTGATCAGCTCGTTCAGGTGTGTTTGATTAGGGTTGGAGCTGAACTCTACAGAACAGAGGCACTCAAGGACCCGCTTCTCAACCTTTCTGACGGTCAAAGAACTGTTCATTTTAAACATTTTTAATGTACAGAAACAAAGAGTGCCAATTTGAATGAGTTTAATTAAATATTTAGATGTTTATATAAATATTTACTAAAACATATTATTTAAAAATAATTTGCTTATAGATTTATATAAATTGTTTTAATAATAGCCTAATAATAATAATAATAATAATAATGTAAGTAATTAAATAAAATACTTATACATTATTACAATTAATAAATTCCACAATTGCAAATGTTTTAATGATAAAATATTTTTTTCTGCGATTTAATTTTTTACATTTTATTACCAATGAATTGACTTATCTGGTCATTTGTGATTAGGGTTTTAAAAATATTAAAAATATTATTATTATTATTATTAATAAGCAGTTTCTACCAGATAAAATATTTTAGAGCTTGACATAACTAGAAAAATGTATATTTATCATAAAAAATGTTTGTGATATCACATATCAGTCTTTAGCTGTTACTTTTTTTTCTACATAAAGCTTGACCTTTAATTTGATCGATTATTGTTTGTTGAATAAAAGAGTTCCAATGTTCCCATGTCAAATGGAATAAATGTTTTAATGGTGTTAAAAGAAATCAACATTGTTAAACATTTTTAATTTATCACATGCAATAAATGAATTTTGACAGTGTTAACTTCTATAATTGATTCTTAGTATCTGTCCCACACTGCTTGATTTAGAGACCGAAGGACTGTAGTGTTTGTGTTTGTGTTCGGTGAGATCTATATTTAACTCTGTCTGATGGCATCTGCAGGGCTGGAGAGGAAAGTGCCCAGCAGGCAGAATCGAGACGATCTTGTCAGGAAAGGCCTGGCAGAGGCTGGCATGGGTGAGAAACATCCACATCACTCTTCAGCGGTGCCAAACGCTCCCCGCAGCGTGCATGCGTAACGCTAGCGAGATCACCTGGTCCTGTTTGACCACCAGCAGAGTTAAGAGGCTTTTATGAGAACGTGATGACAGCCGTTTTCCCCATGCTTGCAGAGTCTGGCCTGGCGTGTGGCGTGAGTCCAGACGAGGCAGGAGCCCCAGCACTGGACGAGTCTGACGGAGAGGGGTGCGAGGACGAGCCCATGGCGCCGCTGGCCAGCAACACCGAGGATCTGGGGTCTGATGAGGACAATCTGTCAGCAGGTCAGGGTCTGTGTGGCCTTCTGCAAAACGGATGACTGTGAAAACTGATGCTGTTAACTTCATCACTGTTGCACTGTTTCTACAGTAATGTTTTTGAAATTTAGTGCTCTGGTGGGTCAACTTGACCTTCAGGCTTCACATTGTAAAAAAATATATATATATTTCTCCAAGTTGTAAATAAAACAAAGAATATTGGAGAATGTTATACAAGTAAATATTTCAGTCTTTCTACTTCAAAATTTAATTCAATATGTCATTTGTCGTAATTATTTGTGAAATTTGTTAGCAATTTCTGAGAGAAAATTATTTTAAAGTAAATAATACACCATATTTTTTCAGTGCAATCCTGGTCAAAAAGCCAAAAACAAGGCCAGTGGAACAGAGAAGATGCCCCACAATGCACTGCAAACCCACATTATCAGTTTCCATATGATTTCTTTCTTTCTTTCTTTCTTTACTTATTTATTGTTGAATATTCTGTTTCAGGAATATGACTCTTTAGGGAAAAAAAAAAAAAAAGGTTGCATGTCATCTTGATACTGACACTGAAAAAAAATTGTGTTTAAACTAGTGAAACTAGTTTTCATTTAGAAATTGCTAGAAGCAATTACAAAGAAGTGGCAAGTGACACTGAAGTGAACATGAAATAAAGACTAAAACAATATTATCTATTAAGACATACTCCAAAAATCGCTTTTTTTAAGTGTAATATATGTTAGAATTGATATGTATGCAAGTTATGCACATTTTCACTTTGTCTTTTTATATGCTTTTGTAAAAAGTGATGACTCATTCATATGTTGAAAATGGACAAATCTGTTGTCTTCCCTAGTGAAAAATAAATGTACTAAAATGTATTTGAAAAACATTTAGTTCATGCTAAGTATACTACAAATACAGTAACATATTTATGTACTTAATAAAAATACCCTGCTTTTGGTACACTAAACTGGGAAGCTTAAAGTCTGCTAAACTGGAACAACTAATTTTGTACTTAACTAATTGTGGGGAAGTAGTGCTGAAGTCCAGCTAAAGATGAGCTGAAGTATATGTGATTGTGCAGAAGTGAACTGCAATGCTCACTTCAGGTACAATTCCATCTCTTTATTTAAGGTAATATTATTCAGAGATCATACAATCCTCATCGATAGTGACATTAAAACACATTTTAGGATTAATATCAAGAAATGTTTGTTTTTTTAAAAAAAAAAAAATAATTATAATTTTTATATAAGTTAGTCTCGAGCAATATGTCAGTAAATTCCTTAATCATTCTTAAGTATACTTAGTATGAAATAAATGTATTTTAAATATCTGACTTTTTTACTAGGGTTGACAGAACGAGCAGCGCTGAATCAGCACTAGGAGGCGGCAGAGATCACAGAACGCTCTTTTCTGATCTCTTTACAGCGCGAGACGCCACAGAGATGATAGACACAGAAGAGGAACTTGAACAAAGTGAGGATGAGTCCTGTGTCGAGTCCTTGAGCAGAGGAGCCAGTGTGGGGCCCCCTGAGGCCCCTGAGTTCCATGAGCAGAAAAAAGAGGTGCTGCCGCTCAGAGAAGTCTACACCCCTCCAGCCAAACTTCCTGTGAAGCTGCTAAGTAGACTGGGAAGCCTCGACAGTCCGTATCAGTTTATCAGATGTATATAATAGTATTCTAGATTTGTCCAGAAGAGTGCTTGTTTTAAGTAGTAATGAAACTAAATTAGTCACTTTTTTTTTTTTTTTTGTCCGTTAGGTACCCACTCTAATCAGAGCCGGCCCGCTCCAGCCACGCTGCCCAGGAACTTCACCCTGCCCAAAGATGCCCTGCGGGGCAGGATCTCCACCCCCACCGGCTCCCCTCACTTTGGTGTCATGCACCCTCATCTGCCCCCTAGCTGCATCATCGAGGAACTGCACCGTGCGCTGGCCACCAAACACCAGCGGGACAGGTGAGACAGCCCTTCAGGAATCATTTATCCAGCGTCTCTCATCATTTACTAAAAACACCATATAAAAGTAGCTCATATGAACAGTATGTAGTCACATGATAGGTACATTACTGTTCAAAGTTTGGGGTCAGTACGATATTTTAATATTTTTCAAAATAAGTCGCACCAGAACTGCATTTATTTGACCAAAAAATACAGAAATATTATTACAATTTAAAATAACTGTTTTCTGTGTGAAGATCTGTTAAACTCTAATTTATTTCTGTGATCAAAGCTGTATTTTCAGCATCATTACTCCAGTCTTCAGAAATCATTCTAATATGCTGATTTGCTGCTCAAGAAACATTTCTCATTATTATCAATGTTGAAAACAGTTGTGCTGTCAATTTTTTTTTTTTTTTTTTGTGGAAATCGTGATTAGTTTTATTTTTCAGAATTCTTTGATGAATAGAAATTATGATTTATAGTCACTTTTGATCAGTTTAATGCGTCTTTGCTGAATAAAAGTATTAATGTTCTTCACCAACAGCAACAAAAGTTTCTGACCCCAAATGTTCAAACAGTAATGTGTCATTAAAACAATTTATGCATGTGGCCATTTAATGATGGCACCTTGCTATTATAAAACACATCACACCATGTTTGAGATGATTGACTGCTGACCGGTTGGATTCTCACATATTGTATCACATTTATTGGTGAACTATTCCTGTTAGTGAGACAGCTTGGGAAATCAAACACATTCAGGGAGTTCAGATGCATTATCCATTTTTCAGTCGTTTTTACATGCACATCTATTCTTGTGCATAGTTTCCATGGTAAGGAGATCCGTGGCTCCCCCAGACGGCGCTCGGATGGACGGCTGTCCCGCACCGTCAGCACTGAGAATGAGCCGAGCGAAGAGGTGCAGAACAAAAAAGAGGCCGAAGAGAACAAGGAGAACATGCGTCTGGATGAATACTACAGTGACCAGGACAGCTGGAACGAGTCCGTCATCTCTGGTCTGTTTCTTACGCTTAGAGTTGGGGATTCGAACTGAGATTTGGGATCAGTGTTATTTTAGCATTACTTATATCACAGTATTCATTAATATATTGGAATACAATTTAATTCAGCCAATTTTTGAATATTTCAAATTATTATATTATTATATTTTCAGTTTTAGTGCTTTTGTTTTGGGTGTTTCTCATTGTAATTAGTATTTATATTCATACAATATGTGTGTGTGTGTGTGTGTGCTAAAAAGCCACTCACACTGCAATAACATCCTGCCAACCACCCAGGTTCAGTGGACGTGATATTTATTAATTAATTAATTTTTTTTTGCAAATTGGTCTCTGAGTACCTGTTAAAAATGTTGAGATTGGGCATTTTGTTGCATCCAGAATGCTCCTCATGCCAGAAATGAAGAGGCTTTTCTTCTCCTGGACTTGATTTGTCAGCAACATCTGGTGTCCCACTTCTAACACAGTCTGCTGTCATTACATGCGGGCCAGCGAGAGAGAGAGAGAGACAGATAGACTGCAAAAACAGAAGGAAAACAGGACTGAATGAAACCCGACAGTGTCTACAGCTCTGCACTGACACTGCTGATTCCTTCATGTACTTTTTGAATAATACTCTATTTGGAGCTAACTTACTGTTAATAGTGGAAATGCTACAAAAAATCTAAAGAAGTTTGACAGTCAAACTGATACACATCATATCATATTGAATGAACGTCATGAAACCTGTTTGTTATAATAAAACCAACCCCTGGGTCATGAACGTGCCTGGCTCTTTTTGGTCCATTTTACCCTCATAAATGATTATATGTGTTTGTGTCTGTGCAGGTACACTTCCACGACGAATAAGAAAAGAGCTTCTGGCTGTAAAGCTGCGTAACAGACCTAGTAAACAGGAGCTGGAGGACAGGAACATCTTCCCTGTGCGCAGCGATCACGAACGCCAGGAGATCCGCCAGCAGATTGAAATGAAGCTTGCCAAGTGAGTCTGGTTATTCCACGTCCTGTCATACTGATGCTGTGAAGGTAGATTACTGTTTCATTCATGTTTAATATACACTACTGTTTTAAGATTTTTTTTTAAAGAAAGGAATACTTTGATTCAGCAAGGATGCTTTCATTTCATTTAAAAGTTCTCCTTTCTATTCAAACTCACAGAAAATATTCATCAGCACAACTGTTTTCAATATTGATAACAATCAGAAATGTTTCTTGAGCTGCAAATGAGCATATTAGAATGATTTCTGAAGATCATGTGACACTGAGGACTGGAGTAATGATGCTGAAAATTCAGTTTTGATCACATCAAGAAATTACATTTTACAATATATTGACAGAGGAAACCGCTATTTTATACTGTAATAATATTTCTCAATATTACTGTTTTGCTCTATTTGTAAAGAATAAATGCAGCCTTGTTGAGCAAAAGAGACTTCTTTCACAAACATTAAAAATATTACAGACCCCAAATCTTTGAATGGTAGCATACAAATATAATATAAGTAGTTTAAATCATTGTTTCTCAACAGTGACTTTGCTTTAGTACCCTGATTTTACATTAGACATCGACTCGTGCATTGAAAACAAACTTTTCAGGACTGTATTGTGTAGCTGTACGTTATAATTTAGCTTTGATAAGTGTATGTAATATTAGGGTTAAGAAATATTTTGTTAAACTTTGCCTTAAAAATTAAAAAGCCTTGGGCTTTCACGGAACACAAAAATAGATATCATTGAAAATTTGTTATGTTGCACTATGAGCTATTGGTGATTTCCGGTTCGTGTTGCATCTGTCATGTTTTGTCAGGTGTGTTTTTTAGCCATCAGTTTAATGTCCATGCAGTGCATGTGTACAGTACCTACAGCACATATTACCTGCATGTCAACCAGTAGGGGGAGCTATAACATTTCTGTGAAACCCAAGCAAATGATCACACACTAGTATTGCCACCCTTTGTTTTCTGTGATATTTGAGTCAACAGACTGGATGAGGTTGGCGAAACCTTTGGATCATTGTTCTGCTAGAAGATTCAACCTTGGCCAAGGCTTCCTGATAGTCAGTCAGCTGTGTTAACATGTACAGTAGTTTATGATATCATGTCTCCTAACAAGCTGTCCCGGGGCCTTTGAATGAGAAATACGCCACACATCCATCAGTATATTTCATAGGGACCTTTTAGCTGTCAGAACTCTGTCTGTGCCAAATCCGTTCCTAGTTGTGTCTCCAAAAATCTGTGTTGGCCTCATTTCACTAGAGAGTTCCACTAAAAGTTCCAATAATGTTTGGCAAACTGTGGGTGCATGAGTTTGTTATTTGATGATAGCAAAAGCTTTTTTATAGCAACCCTCCCAAACAAGTTGTGGCTATGTAGGTGGCGTCTGATGGTAGTTTTGGAGATTTTCTGAATCCAAGACCAACTAATGTCTGCAGTTCTTCAACTGTGATCCTTACAGATTTTTTTATGAGTATATGAATATTTTTGAGCCATGAAAAATGATCTATTAAATGATTTGTTCAAATGAATCAGTTGAAAAACAGACAGTGGGGCGGGTGTTTCAAAAGGTAAACGGTTTAGATATTTAAGGGCGTCACAGATTTGCATAGAGCAATAGTCAGATAAACCTCTTTTTGTCTGGCTCTCCAGAAAACTATAAGCTAGCTTTTAGGGTAGCCAGATGTCCTCTGTTTCCTGGGAAATACAGGATCTTCCCATGCAAAACAGGACATCTGCTTACCGTAAGTGGTTTGAAAGCCATTTCATTTAGAGAAAAAAACAATCAACACAGTCTTTGCAAGCCTGCTCATTCTTAGTGGTATTTTTATTCTCGCTTTGAAATTTGTTTCTTGGAGACCACCTTCAGGCATCCTCATGAGATGGGCTCATTTATCATTTATATTTCTTGCTTAAGTTGTTCAAGTCATTAACTGGTTATGCCACCTCAGTGACTGGGTAATAAACAGCAATTTCTGCCAGTTTCCTCTTGGTTCCAGTGTATTCCTCCTCCTCAGCTGTAATTATAAGTGAGCTAATAAAATATTAATGATAATGTTGTGTGTAAATAACTGGAGAGTTGCTGGAGTAAGAGGAACAGAGCAAAGACTGCTAACTGGCCACTGTCTAATGGACGCTTCTACTAAGCAACTGCTTCCTTTATTAAAGCTGGACTGATTTTTCTAACCATGCTTTCTCTTTATGCTCGAGTCACACATGCACATTGAATTTGTTTTGCACTGATTAGTTGTTCCACAAGGTGGCAGCACTGATACTAGGTGTTGTTTTGCAGTCAAACATGAAACGGATGAGAAGGAAAAGCTCTAGCAACAAACCATTTGTGTCAGGGGGTTCAGATATTCACAAAACTATAGAATAAAAAGAATATAAAGATACATTTAAGTGATACATTTTTGTCATATTTAATTTCTGAAGAGAAATTGTGCTGGAACTGGATAAAGATGATACTTTGAAAGGCAATGTGAAAGGCATATGTTGTGTGCTCTGGGCTTTAGTGACTTAATCCTACATCTGTGGGATTATTTTGCCCATTGTATCGCCCCATAGGTGATTACCTATTACATAGTTTAGGTAAGTACGAGCTAGGGCTGAAACGATTAGTCAACATTTTTTGACAGTGTTGAAAATAAAAAGTTAAGTGAATTAGCCAAATATGGTAACCCATGTGCTCTGCATTTAACCCATCCAAGTGCACACACACAGCAGTGAGTAGTGAATATTTGATCTCATAAGACCTAACTTAAGGGCCTGCAATAACACAGTTTGACCAGTGTGTCGCTGTAGCGCAAGACTGTAATTCAGCAATCCAACAAAAGAAGACACTTATGAGACATGCAAACAAATCCAAACCCAAACCAGTAGAGTGTGGGAAAGTTTTACAAAACTACACAAAAAATGCTGTCATGTGTGAAGGCCCGATAATCACAGCCAAGTTATTTTTTTGTTCTTTGGTTAGGGATAAAAAGAAGATTGATATACACAAGCAATGCTTTAAGAGTGACGTTTAGATGAACATGTAAATATAAGCTGTGCACTTTCCTCACAATAACGAAATAAACACACAACAAACATGACAGCGCTGAGAAAACAGCAGTTAAGAAAGCATCGGATCATAGTGATGTGGATGTCTGAACCAGCTCTGTGCTCCAGTCACGTCTTGTTTATTTATGTAACACTTTCTACAGTAGATTGCTTTAAAGCAAGCAGCTTTATGATGTTAAACTTGAAAAAAAAACAGTGTCAGTGTCACTTTCAGTTATAATTTCAACTTTATTTCCTGCTATAAAGAAGCGTTGTATGTATATATAGACTATGCAATATTTTAACGAATTGCAAAAGCTAAATAATCGATCAAAGCCTGATAATTGACGATTAGTCGATTAATCATTCTGACTTGCTTCGTCGGGGACCCTTAATTTCCAGCGATATCGTCAACCTGATTGCACAGATACTATTTAAACTGAACTGAACTGGATGATGACATCCCTGAATTCAATGATGATCTGTCTTTAACTGCAAATTGAGTGTTTACTATTGTCCTTTTGCATTACTACTCACTATTTTCCTATTTAATACCATAAAGCTGCTTTGACACAATCTGTATTGTTAAGTGCGCTATATAAATAAAGGTGACTTGACTTGACTAGTAATCGTTGGACTAATCAATTATGAAAATAATTATTCGTTGCAGCCCTAGTATAAGCACACATTTCCTAAACAAGGTCTATAGTACAGTGTTAGTCTGTGGTTAGCGGTTTGTTCAAGGGCAAGCAAGCAACTTCCAGCAAAATAGGTAGTCCTCCCCCAAACTCCATTAGTTGACACATCAGAGTAATGTTGTGAACATGTCAAATAAATGTTTTCAAATAAAATTCATTTAATAAAATTTAAGCTACCCTAGTCTACTGAACCTCAGTGGTGTGTAATTAGCATGTACTAATTACACGTGGAGCGATGATGAGGTCTCACCTTCCTCTGACATTCTCTCTTGATGCTTGTTACCGCGTGACAGGTTTCAGAGGAAAATCACCCTTGTGTTGTGTGATGCCACACATTTTCTACGTAAACACACACACAGTATTTCACACTTCTGTGACAAATTTGTCAGTAATAAGAAGGATGTTGCTCTTTTTTAGGTTCAAAGCACTAAGGCTATTAGAAACAAAATCTGAGATCAGAAGATGTTCTGGGAAACTGTGATCAGCTACATTTCAATGGTCGTTTATAATCTTTAGTCCATTATTGGCCATCTGTTGTTGGAATCTGGATGTTCAGAACTGAAATGTTGCCTATATAGACACGGTTCGGCTGAAGGGTTACGCTGTGTCATGTTGTTGCAGGTGTAAGTATACAGGGAACCCCTCTGGAGTTCAGTCTCCTCTGAGCCGCTCTCGGATGGGAGTCTGAGATGGGCCGCACACAAACAGCTTATGTAAGGCCTCCGCTTACGCAACCGAGCACTTGCAGATCGATCGCGGACACATTTGTGAGGATGAACTCTACTGAGTGGTTAAGAGAAATGGATCCCGGGTCAGATCGTGCCACAGGGTGTTAGGAATTCATATTGATGTGTGTGTGTGTCAGAACCCCTGAACTTCATCACTGTACTCAGTCAGCACATGATGGGCTTCACATGATGTTGGTTTTGGGTGTGACGTGATGTCTAGAGTGGTCACTTTCCACAATAATTGCTCAACAACTGAATTTTCTGACTAAAATGAAGTGATGGCATGTGAAAAACTCACAGCCACAATGCAAGAGTGTTCTGAGTGAATGTTACAACAAACTCTATGATCTGAGGTAACATTTGAAGACATTCGGTCTTTCAAAGCTGCCTTTATTTAGAGGAAGTTAACTAAATTAAACATCGGCTAACAAAATGTTTTTACTTTTGTCTTAAGTGAAACTTGTATTTTCGTGTTATAGCTAATTCAGCGTTTGTTTATGGCAGGGGTTCCCAAACACGTTCTGGAGCCTCCCCAACACTGCAAATTTTGCATGTCTCCTTTGTCTGACACACCCATTTCAGGTCTTGGATTATTATTATCTTATTATTATTATTATTATTATTATTATTGTTTGTTATTAATTAATTAATTTCTATGAAAGTTTTTGTCTTTGGGAAAATATTGTTTTAACATATATATATATATATATATATATATGAGCAATATACTCGTAGACATGAGATATGGCTGTATATTGGCACGGCTGTGATTCGGCTGTGATTCGGCCATAGGTAATCACAGCGTGCCAACATACAGCCATATCTCACCGCTACGAGTGTGATATTACGTTTATACAACAGTTCGACGGCTCGAGTGTATAAATACATAAACAACATAACAACGGAGTGTCGTTAAAAGCCCTATTTTGTGCAGAACTACTTCCTTCAGCCATGGATTCAAATCACAGTTTGACAGCTGAGCCCAAGTCTCTGTTACTAATTCCAAAACGTCACTTTAGAACTAATAATGAAGGAACGTTGAGTTGATTCATTAAAAGCTTACTGTATTACTGTATTAAAAGCGGTGTATTATGTATAGTAGAGTATTATGAGAGAGAGATTGACTGAGCGATCGTGATTACGTGCATCTGATAAAGCATTCATTCTTCAGATCAATCTCATATTCACAATAAATCATTAGTTTGAATGTCCGATAGGCTCGTAATATCCTTTGCTGCTCGGTGCATTTGTTGGCTGTGTACAAGCTGGTTTTGAAAGAAAAAATAACTTCCTTGTTCAAAACTGCCCTTTAGTATTTTTCAATTTAAAAGTCTTTACTGCTGACTCGTAAAACAGTCCCCCATCGCCATCTAAATCATATAAAATATGAATTGAATAATAAAATTTAATAAACAACAACAGCCATCATAAAAGTTGCTAGGCAATTCAGTCAAAAGTACAAAGGCAGCACTCTGATATACAGCACTGAAGTTACATAAACATGAGGAGATTTTGCCAAAACTATTTGTTCTGGAACAAATAATAGATTAATGAGACCAAAGACTGCCTGTCAGATTTACCCACGAATTTTATCTCATGTGTGATCACTATAGAGACATCAGAGCCAGCGGTAAATTCCAGAAGATCTGGCTGAGGTGAGGCTGCTGAAAGGCCACTGTCCTGGAGCTCACAACTCCGAAAACGTCGAAGCAAATATTCAAATAACATTATCTTTATTAACAAACCACATTTTTGAAGTCCAAACAAGTACATTCTCCCCTAAAATGCTCTCAAAACTAAATTCCGTGACACAAAACAGTATTATTTTTTAAATTATAGTGGATTTGGTCGTCCGCCATGACACTTGCTGTGAGAAACACGGCCACTTCGGCAAGCAGAGTGATACAAACGGTGAAACGGCTGTTGGAGTTCTGTTGGACTCTAATATCGCACTCTCATCAGCCAATCAGATTCGAAGACCAGAAAGAACTGTTTTATAAATATATATATTTAGTGCTGTCAAACAATTAATTGCGATTAATCACATCCAAAATAAAAGTTTTTGTTTACATAATATATGTGTGTACTGTGTATATTTGTTATGTATATGTACACACACATGCATGTATATATTAAGGAAAAATGTTATATTTGTATATTAAATATATTTATATTAGTGCTGTCAAACGATTAATCACGATTAATCGCATCCAAAATAAAAGTTTTTGTTTATATAATATATGTGTGTGTTCTGTGTATTTTTATTATGTATGTATATATATATATATATATATATATATATATATATAAATACACACACATACAGTATATATTTTGAAAATATTTGCATGTACTTACATGTCTATATTTATATTCATATAATTTATATAATAAATAAATATATTTAATATATAAAAATAACATATTTTTCTAAAATATATACATGCATGTGTGTGTGTATTTATATATACATAATAAATATACACAGTACACATACATATCTTATGTAAACAAAAACTTTTATTTTGGATGCGATTAATTGCGATTAATCTTTTGACAGCACTACTTTATATAATATAAATTATATAAATATAAATATATACATGTAAATACATGTAAATATTTTCAAAATATATACTGTATAAGTGTGTATTTATATATACATAATAAATATACACAGTACACACATATATTATGTAAACAAAAACTTTTATTTTGGATGCAATTAATCATTCATATATATATATATATATATATATATATATATAACATATGCATGTAAATATAAATTTAAATATAGTAAATATATATTAATTAATATTAAATATAATATATAACATTACTAACTAATATTTATATCAATAACAAATTTGAGTTTTTTTTTTGTTTTGTTTTGTTTTTTAAAGCTGTTCATATTTTAATTGTTTTCTAGTGTATTCCAGCCTTTAGGTGTAACACTGTAACTTTAAGTATGGACATTAGTAATAGTGAATCTATAATAGGAAACAGATACAAATAATAAGCATCCAGGATCCACCAGGAGTCTGTGGCAAAGTTTAATTTATTTATTTATTTTTTGATTATTCACTTTATTTAATGTGATTATTCACATTATTTTTCTCTTAATCATTATACAATGTATTAATGTAATATTATAAAGTGTATTACTAAGAAAATCTATATTTTGTTGTTGTTGTTGTTTTATACTGGGGTTCCCTGGGTTGACTGGGGGTCTGGTTAGGGATCCCTGGATCTGTAAATGTTGAACCTCCCCCTGAACTAGATCAATGTTTTTCATACAGAAATAAAAGGAGATGCTTGGATGACCAGATATGAAAGGAACTTTATGATGGTATTGAATTACTCTTAGGGTGTTACAGGAAGAAACTCAAGAAACCTGTGCGTAATGAAAGCATGTGAACAGCTCTCATGACCCATGCGCTCAGCAGTGAGTCAGACTGTGAGAAGCAGAAAGCCCACAGCAGAGGATCCAGAGCGGACCGGCCGGCCGTGTAACCGGAGCCCTGTGAGCGCGCTGGGTAAACACAGGTGCCGGCTCCCCCTGTCGCAATGACCGCAGGGGAGCCGTGTGTACCATACACATCGTGTCCTTTGTTCAGTGCTGGGAAATCATCTCTAGCAAGAATGACTGGTCAACAGAAATCTGATGCCCTCGTTTTCAGCAGAAACCAAACATGCTGCTCTGACCAATTTATTCTGGGTATGAAGAGGAAGCTTTTATTGCTGTGAGGCTGTTGGTTAATAGCTCAGAAGACTTAATGTGATCTTAATCATGTTTCATTGAAGTATCGATCATTTGGTCTTGGAAGAATTTGATGAAAACTGTTGTTCATATTGCAATCTCTGAATTTGGAGATCGTGGCAAATATGACAAAGTCTTTTTTCTCACAGAAAGTTTCCATTTGCTCTCTCAATGATGTCTGCGCAAAACAGATCTCACTTTCCATTTTCATTTCTTTGAGTATGCTTTGATACAGTACCAAATGGCTGTTTATATATTGACCTATATTTCCATCTAGTTGGTGGAAAAAAAGAACTGTCAATCAATCTTTGGTTATGATGGAAGCACTTTGGCACCATCTGCTCCAAACAGAGCAGATGAAATTATACAGCTTGATTAACAGAGCCATCAAAATATCCCAGCACAATGTTAAATTTACAGTAAAACCACCATTTACAGTGTTAACTACCATAAGTATACAGGAGGTAAAATAGAAAGCCGTGTGATGTATCAGAGCTGATGATAAATGGTCTATCCATAAATCACAGTCAGTAGTTGTACGCTCATCCTACTGTAATTGCTAACTAAAACTACAGTCATATGTGAAGAGTCATGCAGGGACTTCTGGTCATGTCCTTTTTTTTCACAGCACATGATAAGGTGGCTCATATTTGTACTTTCAAAACAACATTATTTTAACAGTAATTTATAGTAAAAGTACATGTATTTATATGTTGATTCATTCAAAAGTAATTTACAACTTTTACTTCCCAAATCCATGCATTTGAGACAAAATAAAAATCAAAAAATAAATTAACATATAATGCAATGCAATTTTTTTATGATTTGTATAATTTTATCATTTTTATGGCAAGGTAATTTACAGATAACACGTTAACAGAATGTTACAGTGTATCTTCATGCTCTGTTTGTGACAGGAAGGTCTCTGCTGGAGCACAAGAACTCCTGCCTCATGTAGTAAACAGAAAACACACAATGCAGCATGAATTCAGTCAAGTGTGCATGCAGCTCTGTGTCTTTGAGGTGCTGGGTTTTATTTACTGTCCAAAGTGCTTCTAACTATAAGCCAATAGCATGGTGTTAGGAAGCTTTCAGGGTGTTCACCAGTATTCATCAGTATTTCAGCACAAAATCCAGTCTTGTTCACTGAAATCCTTCAGTCCAGTGGAACCAGGCCCTACAATGCTTTGCCATGTGTATTTTAGTCATTATGGTAAGCAGGAAAATTAGTTATAGGCAAATGTGTCAGTATTACTATAGATTATAGGTGACTTGATAACGAAAGTCTGTGCTGTTTGCCTGCTCTACCACCTGGTTTCGTGGCATCAGTGATTATTAAAATGACTGATTAATAGAGAAGACAAATATCAGCATAATATGAGCAAATATCAGCATATATCCACATGCACATGCAGTTGAGTCAGGGTTATTATAGGGTTAACTAAAACTAAAACCATTAAAAAAAAAAAAAAATTAAAACTGTGCTTATTTTTTTCAGCTAGTTACAGAATCGAGTTGAAGTACTAAAATAACTAAAATTATAATAACAACAATAATAATAAAATAGACAAACACACACACAGCAAAAAAGACTAAATCTTTAACAACAATTCTAAAATTAAAAAGGCAACAGAAAAAAAATCAAAAAATAAATAAACTCAAAAATTCAACAAAAACTGAAATAGTGTATCAAGGATGCTAAAATAAGTGCACTTTTGGTATTTTAAAATGTTGATTTATGTGTCCGTGTGGCATTGGTGCAGTGATAGTATCCAGTCCCAGTAATCTATGGCAGAACAGCTCTCCAAATGAGAATTTACATCATGAAAAATGCATTGAGAACTAATTTGCTAGACATTCTGACACTTGCATTACTGCTTAAATAGCATACACATAGTCTATTATTAAAGCTTGGAGTACTACTGTATGCTTTGTTGTTGTATTATGTAACAGATTTTGCTGTAGCCTGGTCAGGAAATAAACCTCTGTCTGCTCGTTTGAATCAATCGACATGATCTTCTCATTCTTTGTTGTGTAACTTCTCTTTGTACGTGCTCTTGTGTAACACTGTTTTGGGCACATCAGCATTTGAATTGTGCCAGACTGCAGTGGGTTGGTCAGGAAGGGGGATCCCTCTCCGATGCTATTTTTAGCCTGCTGCATTGTCAGTGGCGCTGAAAAACCGCAGCAGGACTCCTGATCAATGCTCTACGTCACTGTTGCTACCTCCAGGAGGGAAGAGACTGCATTCGGCCCCCTCACAGCCTGCCATACTGCCGCTTTCCAATCCCGTCCTGTCATAGTGACCCACTGTTCCCCATCGACCTTGGCTTGCCGTAACGATCTTACATCGTGCCTGTGACCCACCTCCACGGCAGATCCTTGAGCCCCTCCTGGGATGACCTTACTATCAATAGTCCTTCTCAAACAGCGATGCCCAAAGGACTCGCGCTGTGGCTAAATATAGACCGGCGAGCTGATGAATTATGCATGGCCACACTCGCAGTCCTCAGTCTGTCCTCTGCGTTCACGAGAGCAGAGCGCAGCTCGTGATGGAGACAGGGAGAATATGACATCTGGCTGTTTAACGTGCAGAGCTGCATGTTCGTTTTGTGGCGACGGCTCAGTGCTAGAATAACAAGACGCCTACTCACAGATGCTCCACTAAACCACAGCCAGATTCACACTTAGATTTACATTAGGGCGCCAGCTTTGATTGTCAGCGCTCCGTTCTGTTGATACGACAGTTATGAAAATAGAACAGGTCTGTGAAAAAGCGAGTGATTGAAGGATGGCTCACCATGAATTTTTACAATGTGGCATTGTTTCTTTACAGCAGGTCACAGTGTTAAAATCACAGTAAAACTGAATGCACTGTACACACTCTTGAAAATAAAGCGGTGTTTCACAGTGTTGACAAAGAAGAATCATTTTAGGTTCCCCAAAGAACCTTTCATAAAGGAACCATTTTTTTTCATGAGTGTAAAGAACATTTTAAAGGAATAGTTCACCCAAAAAATGAAAATTTGCTCAAAATGTACTCACGCTCAGGCCATTCAGAATTTGGAGAAGATATGGATCTCAATATCTTGATGGGAGTGAATGGGAGAATGGGAATAATAATGCTTCCTCCAGTGAAGGTCCATCTCCTTATAACGAGTGCTTGATTTGTGTGTATTTCTTGCCTAATTAGACGAATACTTTTTCATTGGCGAAAAAGCAACATCATGGATAGAGGACTCATATATTAGCGGAAAGCATTGGTTTGAAGTTAAAACGTCGTAATGATGGATTTGTTTCTTACGAACACAGCTTTTGGCTTCACAAGATGTTAACTGATGGACTGGAGTGGTGTGGATTATTGTGATGTTTTTATCAGCTGTTGGACTCTTATTCTGACGGCACCCATTCACTGCTGAGCATCCAGCAAGTGATGCAATGCTACATTTCTCCAAATCTGTTCCCTTTAAGAAACAAACTCATCTTAGACAGTCTGAGGGAGAGCAACTTTTCAGCAAATTTTCATTTGTGGGTGAAAATAGTCATTTAGTAGTCCTGCAAGATATACATTTAATAGTCCAAATAACTTTTTCCACTTTTTGTGCAATGGAAATGATACCTAAATGTTTCTTTGTCTAAAATGTTACTTTATTTTAAGAGTTTACTAAGTCATTGTGCTTCACACAAGAGAATTTAATTAAGAGAAAGAAATTTACTTTTCAAGCATTTTGAACTATTATGTGCTATAATCATTGTTAGAATTCATGAGTAGATGAATAAAGAGTTATCTTGTCTTCATGAATGCCTTTTGATCAGAAAGGACTGTATAATACGGCTCTCTGGAGTAACTGTTACAAACGCTAGTCTCGCATCTCTCGTATCACTCCATATACTCTTTCTTCTTGCATAATAAAATAATTTCAACTCATATAAATATTCCATGCTTATTTATTTATTTATTTATTTTCCAAGCAGCTTCACGTCAGGTGCTGGTCACTCTGGTGAAAATGATCAGTAGACTGTACAGTAATCTTTTTTTTTTTTTTTTAATTGAATCATTTAATAATTATGAGACTGAAACAGATGTCTTGTTTAGCTCCCAGTGTTTTTAGTGCATAGTATTTTGAGAATGCCATGTGTTCAGTACTGAAACCTGCAGTGACTTGTGAAGAAAAGACAATCGGCATGAGATAAATATAAATAGACACCCATCACATGAATGTCATGCTGTAGTGCACAATGCCTGGAATAGTTCCTTCTTCCAGAAAACACCCAATGTAGAAATCCAGTCAGTTGCTATTTATAGAAGCAACAATTTATAGCCCACATCACGACTCACGACTCAGACTCCAGCTCGGTGCACGCTGGGCTCATTACCCTCTCCACAGCTTTCAATGGCAGCTGCAGTTGCTAGGCAACAGTGGCCAGTCAATAGTGGCTGGATGTGTTTTTTGTTTCTGGTGGCAATGTAGGGAGTCTCTCTTTTAGCTGCTGAAATATTAATGGTTCCTCGGGATTCTCTGTACAGTACATCCTGCAATTGAAGGCACAATTTCTACCTTCAAGGCAGAAACAAAACGTTCAGTACAAGCATATGATACAATTCACAGTGTGCATAGCACTGAATGACAGTTTTGCAATAAATTGCACGTTTGTGGCTCTGCCTCATTAATGTTTCTGATGACATGGGACTGAAGATAATTTTGACATTACACGAACAAAATGTGAGCGGAGCAGCTTGACTCTACAGATCTCATCGGCACAATGCTTATGGGTTGCTAGGGAGATCTGGGTAGTTGCTAGGTGGTTGCTTACTGAGTGAAGTCAAAAGAGCAACTCCCAAGTGATATTCTGGTATCTACGCTGGAAATTGTTAGTCTGTGGGATTTTTTTCACCTGTTTTATTAGCATCAAGTGGAAGTCAATAAGTCTCATCATCTGCGTCTTTGCCATGACAAGTTATTTTGGTAACACTTTACTTGAAGGGGTGTGCTTA
>JAFVLL020011053.1:0-14382 GCA_021397915.2 Tor tambroides
GCGACCTATGCTCTCAACGTCAAATGCAGAAATGCTAATTCATGCGTTTATGACCTCAAGGTTAGACTATTGTAATACTTTACTGGGTGGTTGTTTTGCACGCTTGATCAACAAACTACAGTTGGTCCAAAATGCAGCAGCCAGACTCCTTACTAGAACCAGGAAGTATGACCATATTAGCCCGGTTCTGTCAACACTGCACTGGCTCTTTATCAAACATTGTATAGATTTTAAAATCTTGTTAACTACTTATAAAGCCCTGAATGGCTTAGCTCCTCAGTACTTGAGCGAGCTCCTATCACATTATAGTCCTCCACGCCCGCTGCGTTCTCAAAACTCTGGCCGTTTGATGGCCCCTCTAGTTTCCTGTTTGCCCTTATTTGGTTTTTCCTGTTCTTGTTTAGTTAATCATTGTTTATTCCCACCACCTGTTTTGTATTAATCATCTTGTTTGCTCATTTGTTTGTTCCTTTAAAAGTCTTGAGTTCTCCCCTAGTCTTTGTCTGAGTTTGATGTTAATAATTGGATATACGTGAGTTAATGCTACTTCGTTCTCCTGATCTTCGTTCTCCTGATTGTCACCGCCGTCTGCGGCTCACCCAGGCCCGCTGTTCGTGGGAGATCGTCGCCACCGTCCGCAGCTCAGCCAGACCCGCCGTTTGCGGAAGATTGTCGCCGCCGTCTGCGGCTCACCCAGGCCCGCCGTTCGCGGGAGATCGTCACAGCCGTCCGCGGCTTACTCAAGCCCGCCTTTCGCGGGAGATTGATGCCGCCGTCCGCGGCTCCCAAGACAAGCCCGCCTGCAGAGAGTATGGCAAGCCCGCTGACGGAGGCTCACGTGCCTTTAGAACTATTGGTGATCTATGAGGGGATGTCGTGGATCCCAGTGCCTGCTCCTCGCAAGTGCCCTCCAGTGCCTGCTCCTCGCCTGAACCCTCCTTCGTCTCCGCTGGTCCCGTCCAGCCCTCCTGCGTCTCTGATGGTCCCGTCCAGCCCTCCTGCATCTCCGCCGGTCCCGTCCAGCCCTCCTTCGTCTCCGCTGGTCCCATCCAGCTCTCCGTCGTCTCCGCTGGTTCCGTCCAGCTCCGTGCTGCCTAAGCGCCCCCAAGAGTCCGTGCTTCCAGAGCGCCCCCAAGAGTCCGCGCTTCCAGAGCACCCCACAGAGCCCACACTTCCCGAGCGCCCCACAGAGCCCGCGCCTTCCGAGCGCCCCACAGAGCCCGCTCCTCCTGAGCGTTCACCAGAGCCCACTCCACCAGACAGCCCATCAGTCCTTTCCCCTCCTGAGCGGTGCCCAAAGGGGAACTTCCCCAAGACTTTTTTTTTGGGGGGGGGGGCTATATACTCCTGGTCGGGATAACCATAGTGGCCGTGGGAAAGGCCGCTATTGTTCCTAGGTCTTCCCAAAAAATGGTCCCGCCATGGCCTCCCGAGTCTCCTGTCCTGTCCCCTGACCCGCCATGGCTGCCCGAGTCCCCTGACCCGCCATGGCCGCCCGAGTCTCCTGTCCCGCCATGGCCTCCCGAGTCTCCTGTCCCGCCATGGCCGCCCGAGTCCCCTGACCCGCCATGGCCACCCGACTCCCCTGATCCACCATGGCTGCCCGACTCCCCTGACCCGCCCTGGAGGCCTCCTTTGTCCTGGTCCTGCAGTGGCCTCCAGGGCAACCCCCCCCCGGTAGAACTGTTGCAGCGCGAGACGCGCCTTCCGGGAGGGGGGCAATATGTTACGTGTTTGCCCCTCTAGTTTCCTGTTTGCCCTTATTTGGTTTTTCCTGTCCTTGTTTAGTTAATCATCGTTTATTCCTGCCACCTGTTTTGTATTAATCATCTTGTTTTCTCATTTGTTTGTTCCTTTGAAAGTCCTGAGTTCTCCCCTAGTCTTTGTCTGAGTTTGATGTTAATAAATGGATATACGTGAGTTGATGCTACTTCGTTCTCCTGATCTTTTGTTATACAGTTCTACAACCATGCACCGTAACAATTCACTCACTCAATCACTCACTCACTCACTCACTCACTCACACACTACACAGACAACCAGCACTCATAACCACAGGTCAGACCTGCAGAAACTTCATCAATCAGAATCAAGCCATTCGTACAAAAAATAAGTTTACTCAAGTGTGCTATTAGTATGTTTTTTTTAAAACTAAATACACGAAAGAATATTTTCAGACAGTTTTTTTAATATACTGAACATACTTCACAAAAATACACTTCAGTAGAGCTGGATAATACTGACAAATATACATAAAGTATATTTGGCCTATACTACTTATATATTTTAATCAAGATATAAGAAAAGTAAAACAAAGTATTCTAAGCATATTTGGTTTGTAGTTTTATTTTTTTTTTTTGTAATAAGCTATTTTTTTTCCACACGCAGTGCCTTTTCTGGGTAGTACACTAATATTTGTTTTACATACTATCTTAGAAACAATAATGCTCAGGTTTATAGTAAGAAGTCAGCTTTGGGGGTGGAATAAGTACATTTTATGCAGTAAGTACACTAACATCAGTGGACTAGTGTATTTGTAGTGTTTGTATTTGTATGTGTTGTTTTTCAGTTCTTCTTGGGAGTAAGTTGGCCCACTTCTAGCTTATAAAAGTAAAACTACTAGTTTCCCAGTTTTTTACTACAAGTATACTAACAAGTTTTCTTTAAGTGGACATAATACAGTACACTTACAGTTCACTATTTATGGCAACATTTCAGTATAGGGACCAATTCTCTCTATTAACTAGTTGCCTGTTAGCATGCCCATTATTAACATATTGTCTGTTTATTAGTACTTATAAAGCAGATATTCTGCATGGCCATATTCTACATCCCTAATCGTAACCAGTACCTAAACTTAACAACTACCTTACTAACTATTAATAAGCAGCATGTTAGGAGTTTACTGAGGGAAAAGTCATAGTTAATGGCTTGTTAATAGTGAGAATTGGACCTTAAAATAAAGTGTGACCTTTTTTGTAAGATGCCAATGTCTGAATTGTAAATTCACAAACATTATACTCCAGTATACTAACATTGGTAACACTTTACAATAAGGTTTATTAGGGAACATTAGTCAACTACTTTAGTTAACATGAAGTTATAATGAACAATACATCTACAGCATTTATTAATCTTAGTTAATATTAATTTCAACATTTACTAGTGCATTATTATAATCAAAATTGATGTTTGTTAACGTTAGTTAATGCACTGTGAACTAACATGAACTAACAATGCATGACTGTATTTTTATTAACCAATGTTAACAAAGATTAATAAATGCTGTAGTAAATGTATTGTTCATTGTTTGTTCATGTTGGTTAATACATTAACTAAGGTTAAGAAATGACACCTTATTGTAAAATGTTAGAAAAAAAATTAACTTGAAGTATGCTTATTTTAAGTAAGGTCTGTCATTAATGTCAGGATCTTCTACACAAGCCTGCTGTTCCTGAGGACTGATGCTGAGTTTGAGTTCAGTTCTAATAGCAGTGGATGAGCCTGAGAACATTTACTGAACTCTAACTCAAACCCTCGTGGACTAAAACACAGCCTGTGTGTGTGATACAGCGGAAGGGAGCGCTCTAGCTCTGCCGCTGACAGAAATTACAGCAGCAGCAGCTCATCTAGACATTATCTGACACACTGAGTTATGTTACGTCATCACAGAGTCAAGGAGAGAGCGCTCTATCAGAGAGAGTCTGTGACTGATAAAACTAACCTAAAACCAGAGCATGTTCACAGTCGTTTCATCTGTTATTAAAGTTACACGGCTTTAGTGAATGCCCGTATCTGAGACACACAATGTCATCTGCACTTCACCCTCAGACCACAGATTTCAGAAAACGTGCTGCTTTTAGCACTGTAGAGGACCAGAGTCTCGCTAGTTTCAGACATATAAAACTGTAGTGTTCTTCATCTGGTATGATCATCCTCTAATGGTGCTTCACTGCTTCCCAACCAGCTTTTGAGTCCTTCATAAGATTTGTAGGGTCTAGCAGGATGTCTTTCTGAGAGCTCTCAACAGTAGTTGAGAATAAAAGTGCTACTTTTCTCGGAGGGGGGAGGAGCACTGCAAAAAATGTTTTCTAGTGTAAATATCAAAATTCTTGAATCAAGATGCATTTACTTGACAAGTAAAATGGCTTAAGATATTATAGGTGCGTCCCAAATCACATAGTTATGCACTATTCGATGATGTTTTGTAGTATAAATAGTGCAAGTGGTGTGTTTACACAGAAAACAAAGTGTGGAACGCTTCATGCACTCAACCGTCGCAGCTTTAATTACATCCGATTATTAGTGACAAAATAACCTTATAAAATTCATACACTACATGGTTGAGTACATAGTTCATAAGTACATATGTACAGTGCGTCATTTGGAAAACAGTTTGTCTTGTTTTCTGAAGAAAAAAAAAATCTAAATTTTGTTAGTTTTTGCTTGAAATAAGCAAAAAAATATCTGCCAATGGGGCAAGAAAAAATAATTTTGCTTAGCCTTTGAATTAAGATTATTTTTCTTACCCCATTGGCAAATATTTTTGCTTGTTTCAAGCAAAAACTAATATTTTTATATTTTTTTGGAAAACAAGACATAATATCTTTAATCATTTTACTTGTCAAGTAAATGCATCCTGTTTCAAGAATTTATACTAGAAAAGAAGACAAAAACACTAAGGAAGAGAATCATGTTTGCAGTGATCTTGGCTGCTCTTAAAGCAGCAGCGGAGAGGAGCTGAGGAGCCATTAGTGGCTCACACACAGCTGGAAGCCATTCCAGAAACACGCTGTGCTCAAACCACATGTTTTCACTGGGTTTTCACACTGTTCCTCACAATCCACTCACAATGAGGAAAACTCAGCCCTCGTACTGTATCTGGCGAATCACTAGGAGTCATGGTGGAAATGATAGAGGTGCTGTTCTAGATGAACCTGCTGTTTAATGCAGAACTGACTGTGGAGTGGCTGTACAAACACCATCAGAGGCATTCGCTCAGACAGCCAAGAGTAGCGCATTATCAGTGACGCCATGCTCTTAAACTCCCGAGATGCATTTAAAGTCATTGTAAAACCACATCAGTCATTTTTACAACACGGACTGTGGTTTTTAATAACAGCTATTAGATATTTAATTTGCTTCATCTAATCAGTCAGGGTGAAATTGCAAAGTTAGATTGAAGTCGTATGCAGTTCAAACCTCAAGCCGGGCCAACTCAGATGGAGCGATACCAAACACACTGAGCTACTTCACGTTTAGCTGCTGCAATGTTTTCCATTATCCACCATAAACTGGCTGCTTTTTTGTTTGCGTTTTCTTTAATAAAATTGCCTGTGAAGCACATTAATGGTGTGTGGCTGACCACAGATCACATTGAGAGGTGTGCTGTGTGCTAATAAAGTCAATGTATTTCAGCAAGTGAGTTTAAAGCATCTTTGATAGGTCAAGCATTTGAGAGTGTTATCTGAAATGCATGCGTTCAGATTAGCTGTGATTACACTGATTGAAGTGTAAGATTACAGCTACTCATTATTGTTTGCTGACCATGGTGAATTTCATTAGAGCTGTAGTTAAACTACATGAAAATAAGAAATGTTACCTTGGAATATAGCTGAAATTTACCAAATGTAAGTTTTTTATTATTATTATTTTGTTTCTGTTAATGTTTATTTTATTTCAAGAAATAATCGTTTTTTGGTAAAACTTTGGTATAGTGACCAGTTCTCATTATTAACTAGTTGCTTATTAGCATGCCTATTATTAACATATTATCTGTTTATTAGTGTTTATAAAGCACATATTCTGCATGAGCATATTCTACATCCCTAATCCTGCCCAATACCTAAACTTAACAACTACCTTACTAACTATTAATAAGCAGCACATTAGGAGTTTATTGAGGAAAAAGTTGTAGTTAATGGCTTGTTAATGGTGAGAAGTGGCTCTTAAAATAAAGTATGTGTGTGTGTGTGTGTGTGTGTGTGTGTGTGTGTGTGTGTGTGTGTTTAATTATTTTAGTTTTAGTTACCTATAATAACCCTGATTTGTGATTCCAGCACTAGATGGTCTTCAATACAACAATAGTTACTGAGGGGAAAAAAGAAATACAATTTAAGTTTACATCTTGATTTTATTTTAGTTTTTTAGTATTTTAATTTACAGTTATATTATATATTGAATTATATAATAATAGTAATTTATTCACTTAAATACTTTTAGGTCATCCTAAAACTCCACAATCAGCAGCACTATGAGTTTATATGAGTCAAATGGACATGCAGAGCAGAGGCTAGGACTCTCAAAGATCTGGACGAGGATTTTGAGGAGTGACCACAGACAAATAGCTAATGTGGTGGAGCGGCTGTATGTGTTTGTAGGGGGATGCTAGTCAGTTCAAGGTGGCCCATCTGCAAATCTCAGTGATAATCTGACTCGGGTCATTCATGTCTGTAGTACAGGGGTGCCTGAAAGTGTTTCTGGAGGGCCACTGTCCTGAGGAGCTTCTCCAAACACACCTGAACCAACTAATCAAGCTCTTCAGACTCACTAGACACTTCCAGGCAGGTGTGTTTGAGTTAAACAACGCTGGACTTTGGCTCTTCAGGAACAGGTCTGGCTGCATCACACACAGTGCAGGACACTGAAGTGCGCTAGGGTTGTTCAAATCAATAACTCAGAGTATGAGCAATAGCCTCAATGCTTGCATTCATTTAGCAAGCATAAACCTCACTAATTAATCACAGTGATTGCAGACATTTGCATTCAGTCAGCGAGCTCAGGCATCTGTTTGGCTGGGCTGTTGTTAATTAGCGCAGGTTATTTTGCTCATTATAAACACCCACACTGCTGCCGTCCGTCTCAGCTGAGCTCTGACCCGGCTGACATGAGCCGTACGTCATCGCAGTTTGTGCTCAATCAAACTAACTGCATGAGATCTACTGCTCTGCCAAAGCTGAAGACACAGAGCAGTGCGTTTATAGACCACAGCAGCTCCAGACGATCCCGCTGTAGCTATAAAACATGCACTTCTCTTTCAGAGCTGACGTTATTCTCATTTTTTGCTTGTAAGTGAAGAACATTACCAAGAAATATTAGGATGAAATACTGTGATCCTAAACAACAGCCTGAGATGCCCATTCCTGCTGGGATTTTGTAATTCTGTGAACTTGAAATACATATGAACCAATGCTGTACATGTAGACACACAGGGGTGTGGGGTAGTTTACTTTTCACAAGTACTAGGGAAACGGTTTTCATGTTTTTATATTGTACTTGTATTTGAAAAATATCTGGTTACACTTTATTTCAAGGTGTCCCTGTTGCTGTGTAATTACACATTTAAGTACTGAGTAATATTAATTAGCTACATGTACTTACTATATGGTTTGGGTTAGGATTAGGGTTACTTGCATGCAATTATGCATAATGTATTGTTATTATAACAGTAAGTACATGTAACGTGTAACAAGGACACCTTAAAGTAAACTGTGACCAAAATATCTCTGTAAAATTATTTTTCTGTAGTTATGGCTATAATTACACTGTACCCCTGCCTCTTAACTAACCCTTAAACCTAACCAGATCACCAAACCTGCCACTAACTTAACCCATATCCCACCTCAATAGCAGCAAACACTTTATAAAGTGAGCAACATTTTATTTTAGTGTCCTTGTTACATGTTACAAGTAGTTACTGTAGTAACAGCATTAAATTGTATATTATACAATTACATGCAACTAACCTTAAACCAAACTCTAACCCAGAGTAAGTGCATGTTAATTTTACTCTATTATTTAGTACTTCATTGTTTAATTACACTGTAATAAAGACACCTTAAAATAAAGTGTAACTGTTGTACTGTACAATATGGACACAATACGTACATCGTACCAAACATTTTGGTTACACTTTATTTTAAGGTGTCCTTACAGTGTAAGTGTACGTTTAAGTACTGAGTAATATTAATTAACTACATGCACTTACTATATGGCTAGGGTTAGGATTAGGGTTACTTGCATGTAATTATGTATAATTTACTGTTATTATAATAGTAAGTACATGTAACAGGTGTAACAAGGACACCTTAAAATAAAGTGTTACCAATATTTTTTTAAAATAAATATAAATACATGCAAAATAAAAAAAATAAATGCATAAATACAGAATGTCATCAAATTGTATAACTCTTATAACAATCTGCATCATTTCAAAGCAGCTTTACACAAACTCATTCTGTAATTTCTATAATGCCATTACCATAGAGCAAGTTTTAGTGCCATTTTTGTAATCATGTTCATAATTAGATGAGGAATGTGTATTATTAAAGTAACACTATATGACATGCCTCCATGTCTTCATGCCAACTTCATGCCTGCATCTCTGATGGAGTTATGTTATCTTCAGGTTGATGATCAGCTGTTTGCAGAGAGTGAGGGCCGGACTGTTTATTATACGTGCTGCATTTGGGGTGAATGTTAATGTGTAAATGTTTTCATTACTGATTTTATGTCAGTATCTTTCTGACGCTTTCTTCTGATTTGATTCTTTCTGTGAGAGATGAAAAGGCTCATTCATGACGGATGGCTGAGCAGTGTTTCCAGACTCTGAGGAACTGGGTCAGTCATGAAGGATTTCAAACTGCTTTAGAGCAGCAGTTTTCACATGTGTGATTAATTAACACTTTGATCCTGCTGGTTTGTCTTTCTACAGGGGAGCTGCTTTAAACACATATTTATAGCAGATCCCCAGCAGTTTTATGTGTGTGGGATAAATGTGGAAAGAGGAAAAGAAGCAGCTTCTGATTCAGTGACGAAGATTTCGACTGCTTTAGCTTGCACTATATCATTGCAATAATTTTTTGGTTCATACTCATTTAATCAGAAAATGTTTAGCCTAAAAAAATACATTTTCATCAAACATCTTTAAGTTGAGTTGTGATGAAACAGCAGATGAACACAAGCTTGTAGCTGATTGTGAAGGGACAAAAATTGCCATTTTGTTTAATAATCAGCCATTTGAATATCTGGTACTTGGGAACTGGGGTGGGCATATATGATTTCTTGAAATAACCTCTTCAAATGAAAATAAAAAGTCTTTTGGTCCCACTTTATATTAGGTGGACTTAACTACTATGTAGTTACATTAAAAAATAAATACAATGTGCTTATTGCGTTCATATTGTATACTGCTCTTGAGGTGAGATACGGGTAAGGTTAGGGACAGGTGTGGTGGTTTGGGTAGGTTTAAGGTGTAAGGGATGGGTCAACAGTGTAATTATAAATGTAATTACAGAAGTTAATTACAGATGTAATTACATGCAGGTATATAAGCACAATGTAAAAACATGTATGTACACAATAAGTGTACACAGGAGTGAATATGCTGTCCAGGGGGCCCAGAAATCGTAGCGGCGCCCCTGATTGCAACAAATGATTTAATTCAGGAAATCATATATTCCCATCCCAGGCCCCAAGTACCGGATATTCATATGGCTGATTATTAAATAAAACTCATTTTGTCCTTTGATAGTGTATGAAGAACTTGAAATGAGGTCATGCCATGCTTGAAAAATCCACAACATGCTTTATGGTACACAATATACGTAAAACAATAAAAATGATTAGTTTTCAGCATCAGGTGGCAGGTTAAACAAAACCCTGAACAGAAGCCTTATTGAAAGTGAGTAATTAACGGAAGCCATGAATGACAAATGCCAAACAAACACTCATAACATTTGTTCCTAAGCTTCTGCGTTTATGACACATTTTTACAAGGAATTAATGACAACAAGCCCTTGAGTTATAGACAATTAGTGTGAACAGAGCATGGAGCAATTAGCAGCCAATAGCGCAGTGCTGTCAGCGTTACGAGGTGAGTGACAGAAAACAGCATGCAGCGCTGAGGGCCGGTGCAGTCAGGGGTCAACAACAACCCTCTGACGCTCATGTGACAGTCTGTCCACTGCACATCTATCTGAACACACAATCACAAACACCACACAAACATAGATTAAGATTGCACGGTTCAGTTGCATGGGCATGATATAACTGACCATGTCTGCAGTAACGCTAAACTCTCATAGCACACTGGACCATCACACTTTCAAGTAAAATATATTAAAATGCATGTGGGAAAATCTTGTTCGTTCTTAATTATGAACTGAATTTGTTAGCTCAGCATACAGCATATATGAAGCATTACATTTGACCTTAAATGTCCTCAGAGTCAGACCTCTGTCTCTAAATGAGTTTCATTACTGCTTGACTGGAATAGTCAGCCAGTGGAAATGCAAACCATTCTTAGGCCAGAGCATTTATCAGTTATTATATCGCAGGTACAGAATTTTCTCTATTGTTATTAAAATATTTAATTTTTTTTTTTGATCAAGAAATTATTAGAGGTAATGGCACAGAATAGCTGAACTGTATAGCTGTTCTGGGGAAGAACAGGAAATATTTAACTCTCATGAAGATGTCGGTTTTGGTTTTTGAACCATGGTTTTTTGATCCATGTTGTCGATCATATTTCAGATGCACAGACCATCAGATTTTGACTGAAATCTGAACTGTTGCAATGTGTTGAAGCAGTTTCAGACTATAATTCACATGATCAACAGCTACATTTCTCTTAACTTAACATCGCTTTTAGTATGGAAGCCTGATTCCGCCACTGAGTAAAAAATAAAACAAGGTTATTGTGACTTTTTTTCTCAGAATTGTGTGACATAAATTCACAATTGCGAGAAGTCAGAATCGCGAGATAAAAATTCGCAATACTGATATTTTTTTCTCGCAAATGCGAGTTTTTTTCTCAGAATTGAGATATAAACTCGCTATTGCAATTGAGAGAAAAAACGTATGTTCTCAGAATTGTGAGTTTATGTCTCACAGACTTAACTCGCAATTGCGAGATATAAACTCACAAATATGAGAAAAAAGTCACAGTTGTAAGATATAAACTCTAAAAAAGTCAGAATTATGAGTTTATATCTCGCAATTCTGATTTATTTCTCAGAATTGCGAATTTGAATAATTCTGAGAAAAAGTGAAAATTGCAAGATGTAAACTTGCAATTAAAAAAAAAAAAAAAAGAATTGTGAGATAAAAAGTTGCAATTACTTTTTTTTTTTTTAATTCAGTGGCAGAAATGGGCTTCCATACATTTAGCAACATTCTACATGCCCTGTATAATCTTTATCATTCACTGTTGGAATTTTGCATTGCTTTTGTGCAGTCCTTTGAAAGGTAATTATGTCTCATTTCTAAACAAATTTAATAACAACTTATGTTATACATCTCCAAAAAAATCTCATAAAAAAGTGATATTTTCTTCTCCAGCTTACTAGTTAGACCTAGAGTGTGTGCAGATATACAGTACAATGCAGCTTTTATAACCTGGTTGGGTATCTATGACTGTACTGAGCATATAAGAGAGCTTAAACTAGTACAGCATGAGAGAGAGAGTGTGTGTGTGTGTGTGTGTGTGTGTGTGTGTGTGTTCACTGTGGTATTTTATATTTTAAGAGTGTATGTATTACACTGGTATGGGTCTCAGCCCTTCCTAGTGAATATTCGGAGTCATGGCATTGAAAACAGCCTGTCCAGAGTGAGCAGACAGATCTGGACAGCTCATAAAGCTCTCAGACAGGACTGAGGTGGACCGAGGCCATCTTTCCACCAGAGCTCATCTAATAACCCTGCAGTAACACTAGTAGGTCACAGCAGCACGATCGTATGGGCAAATACAGTACCTGAGGACAGACTGCTTCCACACACATCTCTTACATACTCCCCGTTTTCTTCGTTCTTCCAAATAATTCCAAATAAAGGTCATGATATTTTCTACTCTATTATTTACTATAATATGCACAAGGACCACTGGAGATCCAAGGCCTCTCAATGAATATGGGACTAACTGACCACTAGTTCTTCCCCCAGTTTTCCTGGAAAATTCCCTGTTTTGGTTGAAGCACTGCCTTATTTCTTGAAGGCCTGGTCCATAAGTTTGTGTACACTCCTGCTCTAACAGCAAAGTCTAATTTGTTGACAGGAGAGTTGCTCCAGGACTCATATAGATGTTGATCCAAGAAGACGCCACAGTCACAGTCATTTGTTAAAGAGGTGCCAAGATGGTCCACTGAGGTAATTACACCTAGTGGTGTGCGATATATATCATCTGCGACAATATCGGAATTGTTGTTTTAATAATGTGCGATTTGACATTATTGAGTATATCACAAAAACCAAACACAACACACCTACAGAGTGCGCTTATACATTACATGACGAAGTCTAGTAGCAGGTTAGACTAGTGCGTGTGCGCATTTTGAGTATGTTCTTTCACCGCATGATTCTGTCTATTAATGCATTTAGAATGATTACAAAATTCAAGCTATGGGGCAGAAAATGTATATATTTATATCATTTCATAAAGTTAATCAATATCACACGAAGATCAATAAACAAGAACTTAATATTAAGAGACTTATGTTCTAGACCCCATATTGCCTGTTTTTGCTCTATTTCGCCAACAGAAATCATTCCAAACACAGCCACAGCACTGTTTTGCGTCTCTGAGCAACATGACAGTGTTTCGTTCCTGAGTGAATCAACTGTTTAAATGATTCGGTTGAGGGGGAAGGGATCAGGAAAGGTCCTCAAGTCGGGATTCAAACACGGGACGCCCGTAGAGCAACGGGGCTGTATGTCAGCGCGCTGCCTACTAGGCTATCGGCGCCAACAGTATTCAACGTTTTATGTTTAAAATATCATGTCCTGCATTAAAGAGTGTGTAAACACATCTAAATGCCACTTCAGATGCAGCTTCTTTGCAAAGCAAAGGAAACATAGATGAATTTTGTTGATACTGATTTCATTTGCCTGGCGACAGCCCAAAAATGTCTTAATATTCTAATTGACTGATTAAAAGTAAGAATTTGACTCAAAAAGATGATGCACACTTTTAGAAAAAAAAAAAAGGCTTATAAAGGTAAAAATGCCCATAAGATGTAAAAATCTATTTAAACTTATTGGAAAAGATTAATTTTGATCACTGCTGTGAACTGACCAATGCACATATGGAGGACATCAAAAGCTTTAGGAGTCCACTGTAGTCCTTAATGTACCAGTGGAACACACTCAGAGAAATATTCTCTAATTATCGTTATCAATAAAATCCCAGACAATGTCGAGATATTATTTTTTATCAATATCACACACCCCTAATTACACCTACTACACAGAGTCTTTGTTTCTCTGACTTTTCTTGAGTGACAGGATGTGCTAACATCACTGCGCTGATATGAAAAGTTCTGTGTGAGCCAATTTCGTTCATTCACATGGGTGTCCTGCAGAAAGCTGTTCCTGCATCTAAAGCTCTTAGGTTCCTCTGAATCAGGCCTTTTGTTTATTTTTCTGATCTGAATCTTCAGCTCCAGAGCATGGGCCCTCATGCTGTTGCCATAGGAACACACTCCTGGCTGCCCCTGGACAAGTGTTTGCTTTGGCAGTGAATCAGAGGTTGAGAGCAATGGAGTTAGAGAGCATGAGGGATGTGATAGGGAAAGTTTTGAGACATGGGCCATTAAAAAAAGAGCCAAACAAGAAAACGAGTGTTCAGAGACTTCCTGGGAGCTGGGGGAGGATCTCAAGGGCTTTCCGTCATGTTTACTGACCCTAAAACACCAATCTTTTGCTGGCTCTTTCTATTATGAACACCTTCCATCAACAGCTATACCAACACATTACCTGTGCCATTGCTTTGAAAAGAAAGAAACACTGTTTTTGCTCAGATCTGCAAGGAGACTTATAATTTTGCTATTTCTGACAAGTCAAAGTGGTCACAGGTCAACTGAAACCAAACCAACTACTCACACACTCAAACACCATAATGCTACTCCCTTCTGAAAAACCTCTGGAATGGTGTTGCAGATATTCATTTTTTTTGCAGTGTTTGCCTAGAGTCTGGCAGCCTGAATAATCATTTGGTAGAATTTTTTTTTGTCAAGTGATTTGGAATTAGTAACTGTCTACGATTTGTAAGTAATCTACCCAGCTGTGTAAACAGATGTGTGATTTTTGCTCTCTCCCCAAAAAACAGATCTGTATCCATCAATCCATTCTCCAAACCTCTCATCCCCTTTAGGGTCACGTGGATGCTGGGGATGTCACCAGTCAATCAGCGGGCTCCCACACATTCACATGTACAATCACACCTACAGAAAACTTAGCATCTCCAATTCAGTGTTTTTGGATTGTGGAGGAAACCAGAGGTGCTCAAATAGAAGCCCACACCTCCCAACGACCAGGCACTTTGTCTGTCTCCAGCTGACGTAAGGAAGACCCTATCTAGGATTAACCCACGCAAGGCTGCGGGTCCTG
>JAFVLL020011055.1:0-20496 GCA_021397915.2 Tor tambroides
AGTACTGCTGGGAGTGTTTGTGCCAGAGCAAATGATCAAGACGTGCTGTTACAGATATTACACAGGTGTTATAGATTCATTGATCAGTTACGTGAACTGGTTTGTGTCAGATAAAGGCCGAATCTGCAGGACTGAGGAGCACTGATCTACAAACATCTCTGTGCTTCTGGAGAGCATCAGTGATCCTGAGACTAACCTGAGATTCCTGAGTCTGTGATCCAGCGGCTGCAGTTCGACAAGACTTCATCGCCTTCTGTGTTCACAACAAGACAGTTCATTTACACACATCTTCACTAAACATATTTCTGCTTTTCTGACAGTTATTTAAAGGTGCAGTCGGTAATTTTGTCCACTTATTTTTAAAGAAAAGAATAGCACATTTCTGCTCACTTTATCACAGAAACCCCTCAACAGAGCTGAACAAAGTATGTTTTATTTATATAAACTACTTCATTTTACTCAGTTAAATGTCTAAGTGTCTAACTGTTTCCTTGCAAATGTAATTGAGTAAAATTAAAAGTTTTTTTTTTTTTCAATAAAACTCAAGTGAAGTAAAAATGTGTAATTAATTTACAAAAGTGCAATTAATTTACACATCTGCCCCTTTATTATTATAGACTTTCATTTGTTGAATCAGTTCATCAGGTGACAAATAGTAATGTGAACAGAGCAGGTCTATTTCCACAATGACATGTATAAAGTATAAAGACTTCAGTCATACGCGTCAGAGAAAGATAAAATTACCACATGCACCTTTAACACACTGCAGGAGAATGAATCAAATCTAGTTTAGATACTAACCTGACATGACTGCAGACATGGTGTGATCCCTGAGGAGGAAAACAGATTCACAGGATTAGCCTACAGTGGAAAATAAATATACTCAAATCTATTTGAAATACATTTCATGCTAAGTTTACTACAAATACATTTACATATGTGAGCCTGGAGCACAAAAGCAGTCATAAGTAGCACAGGTATATTTGTAGCAATAGCCAAAAATACATTGAATGGGTCAAAATGATCCATTTTTCTTTTATGCCAAAAATCATTAGGATATTAAGTAAAGATCATGTTCCATGAAGATGTTTAGTAAATTTCCTGCTGTAAATATATCAAAACTTAATGTTTGATTAGTAATATGCATTGCTAAGAACTTCATTTGGACAACTTTAAAGGAGATTTTCTCAATAATTTGATTTTTTTGCACCCTCAGATTCCAGATTTTCAAATAGTTGTATATCAGCCAAATATTGTCCTATCCTAACAAACCATACATCAATGGTACATACATCAATTTATTCAGCTTTCAGATGATGTAGAAAACTTAATTTAAAAAAACTGACACTTAAGACTGGTTTTGTGGTCCAGGGTCATATATTTATGTATAAAATACCCTACAATTGTACTTTTGTTATACTAAACTGGTATAATTAAAATCTGCTAAATTGGAACAACTAATTTTGTGCTTAATGCACTTTAATTGTGCAGAAATAGTGCTGAAGTCCAACTAAAGATATACTGAAGTATATTAGATTGAGCTCAAGTGACACTGTTGCAAATATACTTCAGAAACACTTTAAATATCTTGCATTTAAAGACTGATATTATTCAAAGATCATACAATCCTCATCAGTAGTGACATTAAAACACATTTTAGGATTAATATCAGAAATGTGCATTGTGCACAAGTAGTACTCCAAATAAAGTTTAATTATTATTTTATATAAGTCTCGAGTGATATGTCAGTAAATATGTTAATAGACTTGAACTATACTACTGTAAAATAAATGTATTTTAAATCTATTATTTACTAGAGTATTTAGATGCAGATCAGATTCAAACACATCAGACTCTTTAATAGACGAGTCCTGGTTTTAACAAAGAAAAATGAAAATAAACCTTCAAATATGCAGTTTAGATATTTGTGAATGAATTTACTGGTGTGTTGAAGATGAAGAGCTTTAGTTTATTTTAGAAATGACTGAACAAACAGCATCATGGGTAATGAGTCACTATCATTATACAAACAGTAGAAATATCTCTTGGAAATGATGTAGTAAATACTAAACAGTGGTAAAACTGATCATTTATTTCCTGAAAGTGACACATAAAGATCATATTTTTAAATGAAAATAAAATCTGAAAACACCTGGAGTGAATGTAATAAATGTTCAGGTTATACTCACAGGGTTCAAATACCATTAAAACCATCAGAAATAAAGTGAAGATGAATTCAGAGGAGAAGACGACGATCCTCATGTCTCCCATCAAACCTTCACCATTAACTGAGGATGAAGATCAAGAGTGTTTTATTACAATAGATACTCATATTCACCACATAACAGCATAAAGCGCTGGTTATAAACTCATTACTGCTACAAATTAATACACTATATTGCTGAAAGTATTGGGTCACCCTCTTCTAATGAACAGATTTGACTACTTTAGTAATTTCTATGAGAACAAATCTTATCGTTTGAGTTAACATTATTCTAGTAAATTGTGCGTGAAACATTTAAACAGGGACCCTTCTTAATTTAACATGACAATGCCTCTGTGTATAAGACAGCAGCTCAAAAAGAAAATGATTGATTGAAAGTCAGTGTGGACTGGTCTGCATAAACTGTCCTAATCCTGTAGTTGAACACTGCCCTGGTGAATGAGATTTGGAGCCAAAAACTCATCACCAAACACCAATGACTTGTACATACACTTATATAGACAAAAGTATTGGGACACCCTCTTCTTTAGAACAGAAAAATGCACTTCCAAATCTGTGGCAACAACAGCATGGGAACATCATTCATGTATTTAAAAATTGTATTTCCATCTCTTTTGCAACAGTTTTGGAAGTGTCTAAAATGACTGTACCCATATGTACAAGTCATTGGAGTTTGTTGATGAGTTTTTGGCTCAAGCTCTGCATTTACAGTCACACCAGAGGTGTTCAACTGGGATTAGGACTTGGTTTTATGCAGACAAGTCAAGTTCTTCCACACTGACTGAATCAATAATTTCCTTTTTGAACCTTGCCTTATACACAGAGGCATTGTCAGTTAGAATAGAAAAGGGTCCTGTCCAAACTGTTGCTATAATATTAAAAGCACACAATTCCCTAGAATATCATTATATGCTTTAACATTAAGATTTGTACTCATAGAAATTACTAAAGTAGTCAAACCTGTTCATTAGAAGGGGGCGACCCAATACTTTCAGCAATATAGTGTATCTGTGAATGGAAACGAGAAGAATCTGATCAGAGTGACTCTGAGATGAAGCTGATTTCTGCCTCACACTGAGATATTACCACTCACTCAAATGCTGTATTAGTTTATAATAAGCATTGATCTGCAGATATATGACTGTAACTGTATGGTGTGTGATGTTGAAGTGTTCAGTCACCTGTTTTCAGGATCAGTTCAGTCATCAGAGCAACAGAGTTCAGTAACACAACACCAACTGATCCAAACACATACACCGCAGCAACACGGGGAAGAACTGAAAGATCAAATACAGTTTAATATCATCAGCATTAGATCAAATAAAGCCACAGTAACATCCACTACAGAGAAAACACACAACAAATCAATGTGTTTGATCTCTACATCTCTCTGAGTTTGGTCTTGTTCTGTTTGGAGTTTAATTTGAGAGCATAAATGTCATCATGATAGAACTGCTTCATGAAACAAATAAGAACTAATAAATTATACAAAAATATATTCTGTTGAATAATAAGGTTTTTCATCATTCATTCATTCACTGATAGAAGTTGAACAGTTGAATAAAAGATGACAGTAACTAGTGGTTGACCGATATTGGGTTTTTGACAGCCGATGTTGATATAAAGCAGATATAATTTTATTTTAATGAATATTTAATAAATTTGAAATCATTCACAATCACATTAAAAAATGTGTAAAATAAACATTTATACTTTAGATGAGTTTTTTTTTAATTTTTTACACAAATTAATATGTAATAGAAATACAATTAAAAAGGAAGTAAAGACTGTAACACAGGGCACTCAGTAATCTGGGACGTTTGTGTGCATTGGGAATCATATTTTTTTCAAATAAAGCCAAGGTAAGAGTCATTTTACATACAGCACACAGTGAAAATGACTTCAAAAACATTGTAAAAAGTCCTACCTCAAACATATCGGCCAAACAGAAAAACTAGAAAAATGCCAAATATCGGCTGATATATGAGCTTTGGTGATATATATATATATATATCCTATATATTAGGGGTGTAACGGTACGCGTATCGTGTCCCGAATGGTTCACGGGCAAGTTCCAAATGGAAGCGATCATCCTTATCCCCTTGGAGTGGGGACTTTGGAGTGAGCAGGGCACGTGCGTGTCGTTATTTAGTCGTTTGGAACGCACTTGGTGAAGGGAGCGACCTAATTTCCTCATTATCTTCAGCTGGGATGTTCCCGTGACAACGCAGCACATTGTCCGTCAGCAGATGTCGCTGTTTTAATGTCATAAATTTATTTTTATTGTTGTTAACTGTTGCAAATAAACATGCATTTTATATTTTAAAAGTTTTTAAAATATGTTATATAATATATAAAAATAATATAAAACTTTTTAAAATGTAAAATGTATATTTTTTTATGCCGATGTCCATCAGCGAATCTGCTGATGGACACCGTTCTGCGTTGTCACGGGTAGTGATGGGAAGTTCGGATCATTTTACTGACTCGGACCTTTGAGTCTCGTTCAGCAAAATGAATGACCTTTTTTCGAAAGTCATTTCGCTCATTTCGTTCATTTTAGCAAAATATAATTAAAATGTTACGCGGCTGCTTCCCTAACAAATCTACTACTTATGCAAACGTTGATCACACTACAAACAGTACAAAACTATGGTATAAGAAACAGAAACAAAATAATTCGTTGTTTACCTGGGCCTTTAGTCTATGTTTAGCCCACCTCACCTCTTATCTGACAAGTCTTCTCGGGTTCGGAAATGTTCGTTCATCACGTGACAGCCCCATAAGCTAAACCTATGGCCTGGAGCCGGAAAGAGAATTGATTAGTTCGCCTATCGAGTCTTCGTCTGAGTCGTTCGTTCATCACGTGACAGCCTCCGTAAGCTAAACCTATGCAATGAGCCGGAAAGAGAATTGATTAGTTCATCTCGAGTCTTCGGGTTTGAGTCGTTCGTTCTTTTGTCACGTGACGTGACAGCATTGGATAGAGAAATTAGTTAATTTGAATTCCTTACAAACGGGTGCATAGTTATTATTATTATTATTATTATTTACTCTTACAGTTACGTGATGCGTTTATGGTGTCAAACTGTAGCTTTTTATTTCTTACGGTTTATAAATGTGTGAATTTCTGTCATGATGGTTCATAACACTGAATGTGGTAACAAAGGTAATAAACTAAAGAGTTGGTTATTAATATTATTATTATTATTATTATTATTATTATTAAGTCTTTTCCCCTCAGACTGCATTGGTTTAGCTTATGAGGCTGTCACGTATGAACGAACGACTGAACCCGAAGACTCGAGCAGACGAACCAATCAATTCTCTTTCCGGCTCTGACTGCATAGGTTTAGCTTAGGAGGCTGTCACGTGATGAACGAACGACTCGAACCCGAAGACTCGAGATGAAACTGACCCACTCCTTTCCGGCTCTGACTGCATAGGTTTAGCTGCAGGCTGTCACGTGGGATGAACGAACGACTTTGAACCCGAAGACCTGGATGAACTAATCAATTCTCTTTCCGGCTCTGACTGCATAGGTTTAGCGATGAGGCTGTCACGTGATGAACGAATGACTCGAACCCGAAGACTCAGGATGAACTAATCACCCTCTTTCCGGCTCTGACTGCATAGGTTTAGCTTATGAGGCTGTCACGTGATGAACGAACGACTCGAACCCGAAGACTCGATAGATGAACTAATCAATTCTCTTCCTGCCTGACTACAGTTTAGCTTATGAGGCTGTCACGTGATGAACGAACGACTCAAACCCGGAGACTCAAAACAGGTGAACTAATTCAGTGCAGAACCTATAGGATTTTGGGTGCATGCGCAACTGAACGACTGATTTCGAGACGACTCGTTCTTCCCGAGTCACATTAAAGATTCGTTCAAAATGAACGAATCGTTCAAGAACGACCCATCACTAGTCACGGGAACATCCCAGCTGAAGACAATGAGGAAATTAGGTCGCTCCCTTCACCAAGTGCGTTCCAAACGACTAAATAACGACACGCACGTGCCCTGCTCACTCCAAAGTCCCCACTCAAAGGGGATAAGGATGATCGCTTCCATTTGGAACTTGCCCGTGAACCATTCGGTACACGATACGCGTACCGTTACACCCCTAATATATATATATATATATATATATATATCGGTCAAGCACTAAATGTAAGCAGCCAAGTCTAATACTTTAAGCAGCTGAGGGATGCTGGACGGTGCTTGAATTACCATTAACTGCAGTGTCCACACAAGAGTTTAAAATGCTTATTGTTGTAGATTTATTTTACCGCTACTGGTCTTCATTTCCATGTAGGCAAGAATCCAAACAAACAGTCAATAAATCCACCAGTCATTCACCTTTACAGCATGGTACAAAGAGGCTAGCGTAGCGGTCAAAAACCTGTTACCTGAAGGAAGGTTCCCACCTATAATTTGTGAACAATCACCCAAGAGTGACCCCTACTGGACATATAATTAATATATATATAATAATACATTATTGTCATATTTTATATTTATTTATTTATTTAAAAACACTTGATCCTCTAACACACACACACACACACACACACACACACACACACTCTCTCTATTTTATTTCTGTATTATTGTCATGTTTTATATTTATTTATTTAAAAACACTTGATCCTCTAACACACACTCTCTCTATTTTATTTCTGTATTATTGTCATGTTTTATATTTATTTATTTAAAAACACTTGATCCTCTAACACACACTCTCTCTATTTTATTTCTGTATTATTGTCATGTTTTATATTTATTTATTTATTTAAAATAATTTGAGAGTCTAACACTTGCTTCTGTATTTTATTTCTATTCTACAACTTATTTTCTTTGTATTTATTATCAAAAAAAGTACCTACATATACTTGTGTTAAGCTAATTGAGACTTTTGTTGGTTTTGATTGCTTCTGTTCATTTGTAAGTCGCTTTGGATAAAAGCATCTGCTAAATGATTCAATGTAAATGTAAATGAAGTACTAAAACCTGTTTTGTATCTTTATAAAACACTGAGAAGTGATGAGAAAGTTATTAATGAATCCAAGCTCATCACAAGCAGTGTTTCTACGAACTGAAAATATTAATATATAGACAGTTCACAGTCATTCACACAAACACTAAACACCATCATGATAACATAAATGACACTAAAACAATGCAATTAGCATTAATAACAAAGTCCTAATGCTGATAAGAAAAGACAAAATCAAACAGTTGTTCAGTGTATATAGTGAGGGTACGTGCTGTTAACCAGTTAACAGGTTTTACTGTAGCATTATTAATAGTCTTTTATTGTCTGGACTATGATAGTTTTTACAGTGTAGAGACTGGATCTGTGTTCAGAGTGAAGAGAATAAAGTAGAGCTGAGAGAGAAAGTCAACAGAGAGAAGATGATCAGAGCAGATGATTAATACTGTACCGAATGATGGAAATGACCATGTGAAGTTGATCACTGCCCAGAGTAACTGAAGAAATGCAACCATACAGGCCCATCCGACACGATCTGAACACCAACAAACACACCAGCTTCATCTTCATCACAGCAACAGTTACTTACAGGTGATCTCCTGATATATATATTTGATATGATACCTTTTTCATTTTCCAGAGCTGTGATGTAGAAATAGACCAGTACAGCATTGATCAGTATCATGAGAGTTAAATACACTGATCTCCTGACCGCAGGTGAACCTGGAAAACACGTTTAATATTATTATTAAAACACTGCATATCTGTGTTTGACACTGACTGAACAATAAACCACTCTTCAAGACTGTACATTAAACACAATATATAAACATCTCAGGAACGCTCAACACAACTGAACACAGATCATTATTTCTGAAATCACTGCAAGTATTTCTGCTCTCATTTAACCTCCTCTCAACATCTGTGAAGATGAGAAACTCATTATTAATGAGTTATATACTGATCACATTGTGATGTCATGTGTGTGTTTGTATCAGGGATCAGATCATAATTCATCAAACACTTACAGCCCATCTGTTGACCACATGTAAAATCCCAATCGTAATTGGTGACTGTGAGAAACACTGGTAAAACTGCAACAATGATGAATCCTGGAGACAGAAGAGTGATTATATTAATACAGAGATTCACTGACAGACACAGAAACACATTCACATTAGATCAGATCTATAAATCACTCTGAATTACTTTTATTACATCCGTCACTCATCATATTTACAGTGTGAGATTCACTTCTGTCTGTGAGATGAAAATGGTTTATTTTCAGCATTTTAGAGCACGAGGGTGATTATATTATAGACCGATGAACTTAAGGAGCACAACAAAATAATACAGATATGAGCAATATTACATCATATTTCACATTTAAACAGCAGATCCACTGAACGAGTGTGTAAATAATTCAGGACAAACCAAGGAACTACTTCTGTCCCAAAACAACACAATCCTGTGAGCCATAAACCAAATCCCTTTAAGACAAATCATTCACTCGGCGGCCATCTTTGAAACACCTCTATCTCTTTGAATGGGGAAACACCAAACTCCAGTATTATATATATGAAATGTTAATTATAATGCACTAATATAAGTAATATACAAGGTAATATTATATTATTATCATATACAAGCCTTGTATATAATAATTAGAAAGTCATGCAAGTATATATAAATAGCCTGATGGTTAGCCTGCTCTGGACCAGGTTAGTTTCCCAGGACTTTTATTTTGTATTCCTCAGTTACCTATTTCCTGTGTTTCCTTTGTACTATTTTCCCGCCGTTATCTGTTGTCATGGTGATTAATTTAACGAGCACAGCTGTCTTCAGTTAGTTCATTATCTCTGTGTATTTATTAAGCCCGTCTCGTTTCTGTGAGTTTATGCTAATAAACATCAACTTTATTCTCGTGTTAAACGGTTCCCTTCATCATATTTGGACTGATACGTGACACTTTGAAATAAATGCTATGCTTTTCAAAGATACTTTTTAATATTTAAAAGGTTTGATATGAAAAAACCCTCTTTTTCTTCTTCTTCTTCCTCTCTACTGGGTATAAACTGTAATGAATTAATCAGATCAGAATATTTTAATTGTGTGAATGAAGCAGCAACATCTCAGACTGCGTCTGGAAAATAACTGGAGAGTTTCCAGAGATCTTTCTTGATTTGATTTTAATACCGTTGAACAGTGAATACTGTTTTCTTGCACTATTACTCATGAATGAATGTAAACTCACCTCCTCTACCAGATCCAAAGGCGAAGAACAGGAGGATGAATTGTAGTGAAGGCAGAACATCAAAGCTTATATTAGCCAGAACATTGAATATAGCACTGATCCGTTCACTTAATTTACCAATTAATCTCACCAACACTGTAGAAGAAAACAACAATTAATCAACCCAAATGTTTGATCTGATTTTGATTTAATGTTACTTTTACAGAAGTAAACTAACTTCACTAGTTCATATTTTAATTTAGACAATGTTCACACAATCATTCATAATAAAGAAGATTAAGGAAGAACTGAAGAAGAGCGCTGCAGTGATGGCCTCAGTATTAAACACGTATATATATATATATATATAATAAAAGCATATGATATTAACATGAGAGACTTTAAATCACACCAGAAAGAACAATAAAATATGTTCAACAGGCCACTTAACAACCTCCCTCCCTCCACACAGTTCACAGGCTCCAGCACGAAAAACACACAGCTGACACTCAAACCTCATGCTCTTTACAAACTGAGTAAGATTTCACGAATGAACACATAAACACTGGGAGAATATGTAACATTTTCATCAATATCTACCCTAAACAATGAATTGAAAAGCATTAACCACATCCAAACACTGCTCAGTCAATCGCGTCCACACAATAAAGACCATAACTCTCAGTTAACAGACATAAGAGGGGGGAAGCGGTTCAATTATCCAAATATAAGTTTAAGATAACTCATAACTTTGAAACAACATCATAAACTCTCAACTAACGTCAATATATTGAGCATTTATCACGAATAGCGGGTGATCGCGCTGACCATGACACATAACTGCTTTTAGCACATATAACTCATATAATACTATCGTATTAAACAGAATTTATACTCATGCGGAAGTGCGTTTTGTGCATTCTGTTTTGCACATACCTGGAAACGTATAAGAAGATTAAAGGAGAATTAAAAAGAGCGCTGTGGGCGCGCGCCACCTAGCGAGGCGTGCCATGACGTCATGACGCAAGTACGCCAAACAGAAATAACTCATTTTAAAAATGCACATAACACTTTTTTTCCCGCATAAAGCACAAACAGGCAATTAAACATTTTTAACAATATCAGAAAAATAACATTGAACAATATTCTAATGAATCTGAAGAGACATTTTACAAATTATGAACATAACTTGCGTATTATATTTATATATCACATTCGTGCTGGTCATTCATGAATGTAGTTCATTGTACAGTGTTTCTGTAAGTTACACAGCACACAGAAGAAGTCACTTGTTGCTGCTCTGACACCAACAATACTGCTCAATGAGTGAAGTAACAAACATTATAGACTTAATTCACCAACTAAACCTTAAACTCTACTGGTAACCACAACAACTTCAACAGAGCAGAAACTCATTTAAAAGTCAAACATAACTGAACATTAGACATTAACAGATCCCTCCCTTCACTCAAAAACACATAAACTAATGTTTAATTTCAACATTTATTCCCCTGATCCAAAAGCATGCTGGGAAAAAAAAAAAATCCACTGCCCATTTCAGTTAATGAAACAAAAATGATTCATGTAATCCCAACATGAATGGATTAAGTAAACTTCAATTTGTCATATTTCAGTGGACTGAAGAACTGGATTTAGGACAAATTACATCGCAGCTGTGTTTGTTTAATTGCCATATATTTCTGTGCATTTCTCTGACTCTTCCTCTCTTTGCTGAAGCTTGTGCTGTATCTGACATGTCAATGAGCTTTTCTGTGACTTTTATTTGAGACAATGAAGCAAACTGAGCTTGATATTTAGCTTGTTTTGCACTGGTGTTTTCTGAGATTATTCCAGGTGACTCTCCTGAAGTTAGAAACAGATGTTCAGTAATAAATGTGCGACAGCACTGAGAGTCGTGTGAAGAGTTTCACAGCAGATTATGAACTGTGTGGAAGAAACAATCATCAGAAATGACTCATGTCTCTGATGTCTCGGTGTGTTGATTCAATCACTGTTTATACTGTGTATTCAGTTGAAAAATACTGTAATAATAAATATCTCCATAATAAATGATTGTTGCAATTACTTATCACAACTTAAAATATAGTGTTTGTTGAGATAATGAAAATATTCAAGTTAACTTAAATTAAGTCGAGCTCAAACACTTTAAGTCGAAACAACACATTATTTTTATTATAATGTTGAATTTCAATATGTGATAATTAATTGCAACAGTATTTTAACAGCACCTGAAGAATTTGATTCCCTCAAACCTAAAACAGTAGATCTGACCACTGATCAATAATAAGCACAATAAGTAGATCTGACCACTATGTTTTATTCTACTTCATGTAAAGTGTGTAATTCTTTAGATGAATATGACAATTATGAATAATGACATTACAAGTATCAGTAACAGAATTGAATTAAATACAAGCATCAGTAGCTTTATACAAACATTTAATGTGTCTCTACTCAAATATTTAAGGTAAAGTGTGATTTTTCTCTGACTGAACTACTGATATCAGGTGTTTGTGATCAGAGGTCAGAGAAGATATTTAAATAAATACATGCACACTTTAAAAAGAAAAGGCAAATAAAAGAGATTCATCTGAGGGATTTGTGGAGCTGTGTTTTCACTAATACAGGGTTTACACAGAAGACCCAGGTCAAAAGTTCACATACTCTTGATTTGTGTGGTGTTGCCTGGATGATCAAAAGCTGCAGAGATTGACTGATGCTCAAGGAAACACATTAAGAGTTGGGGGTGTAAACTTTTGAACAGGAGGATTGGTGGAAATTGTTCTTGTTTTCTTTACATGTCATATTTTCCCTTTACTACTGTCCTGGAGAAGCTACATATTATATTTACATGTTTCCCAGAAGATGGAATAAGAACAATTTATCCCAGTCATCCTGTGCACAAGTTTACACCCCCGACTCAAATGAGCCTCATTGAGCATCAGTGAATGTTTGAGTCCCTCGGTTCTCTTTGTGTAAAGCTGTCACTGCTGGAGAGGGTTCAGATATGCAGAAGATGCTGGAAAAGCAAAGAATGTGCAAAAGCTGGAGGAGTTTTCTGAAGAACAGTGTTTAACTGCTCAAGGCAAGCAAGGGACTCATGAACAATCATCACAAAACGTAAAAACAGTCGTGGATCATCCAGGTAACAACACACAAGAAACAAAGATATGTAAACTTTCAGAATGCTTCATTTGTGCACATGCAGCTATAATTTTGTCTTATGGACTATATATAAACTTTGTTGTGTGAAATATCTTATTCAGGGCAGTAATAAATAAATACACAATTTATGATCCCTCTTAATAAAAAACAAACAAACAAAAACATTTAACTGATTCTGCAAGGTGTATTGTAATGATCTGGGTATTTGTTCCTTTAAGACTCATACACTCTGATTATGAATATATAATCTGCCATAAACTCACCTAGTCTAATGGAAATGCTTCAGTTAACTGATAAATCAGGTCTGATGTTATGTTTTTTTCACTTTTGTGCCTTTAACAAACACCATTAATCTGGTAAAACATGATTTCACAGCAAATCTCACTGACTCTTGATGGAGGGAAATACTTACAGTAAATAATATAGATGAAGTTGAACAGAAGCACAAACACAAAGAGGACTATAATCATGATGCCTTCAAATCTGCTGTAATTCAGACTTTTGTCCCAGGCAGATTTAAACAAAACTGGAATAAAGGAAGAGATAAAAAACAGCAATTACTAAAATAGAAGAAGAAAATATAAATGATGAAAGGAATTACAAAAACTCTTCTCACTGAACAGATGCTTTTTAAACATATTACAGTTCTTTGGGTGCTTCTCATTTCTTATTTGTGCATCCTCGTTTCCTCGCTACCTTTCCTCGCGTCTTAGCTCCACCCCCCTTAGGATACGAGGGCAGGATGCAAGAAAAGGAAATGAAGACGAAGGAATCAAAGGATGAACACTGGAATTTTCTTGACCACTCAAGCATCACTTAAAAAAAAGCGTCATAAGATGTGCTAAAGGGATCTGCCCTTATGTTGTTAAAGTTCATTATTTAAGGCATTCATAATAAATATTAATAAAGCAAGATGCCCTGTTGAAATATGACATGTATAGTTTATTTAAACTGCAAAGGTAAAATATAAATACAAATTATTACAACAGATGTGAAAGGGGAGGAGAGTTTATACGCGCGTCACGTTTAGTCGATAAAACACTTCCGCATAGGATACAGCTGTGTATCGTCGCTCATGACTCCTCAGGAAGCCTCCTCACTCCTTGTGGTGCAATTAGAGAATTGAAATGTCCTACAAGATGGCTGAGCTCGATCGGTTTCCGGGTCATAGGACGGAGGAGCAAGGAAACAAGGAGGGATATTGAGAAGCACCCTTTGTCTCTCTGTCTGTTCATGTCTAACACTGACCCTGTGACCTTTGTGCTGATTAAATGACCCCTGACCCTCACATGACCACAAAACATCTAGAGATGTGATGCAGAAGTAGTTTTAGCCTCAGTCTCGGTCAAGTCACTAACATGATGTTTAGTGTAAACATGAATGCAATTGTTTTCATAATTATCTAATTTAGATTATAAGAGTGATAAAATGTGATCAGTCCCTCAGAGGTTCAGCACTGAACATGTGTGCAATATCTTATACTGACAAAAATACAACAGTATAACACAAGACACTTCCAAGTATTAATGTCATGGTTTTCTTTAAGATTTCCTGCAGGATATTGAGAATATTACATGTAATATAATGCAATTTGTACATTACAACATGTATTTTAATGTAATTATTGTTCAACTGTTAATGTGCATTTTAATGTGTTTATGATAATGATTGTTGATTTACATTTGGATTTATTTACCTGAATAAAAAACAGCCGAGAAAACAATATATTCTGTTCTAGAACTGTAAATTCGAACCCATTTTTTAATGTTGCCTGTAAAACAGAAAAGATTAAATAATTACATCCACAATATCGTTTACAACACCAACACAATGAAACACAAATGCCAATAAAACACTGACTCCTTTTTAATGTAAAATTCATGCAGGTACTGACAGATTATTTAGTCCATGTGAAAATAATCTAGGTATTATAATTCATGAAGTATATTTTCTGTAATAAACTGTCAATAATGAATCACCTGTGAACTCATTAACATACGGAGCCGTCCAGAGCAACATGAGAGGCCTCAGAAAATAAAGAGCACAACAAGAGACCGTCTCAAACAGAGATCCTGAAACAAAACCAGATAATAATAATTACTGTATTAATAAACAACTATTTAAATGATACATTATAATGCACTGATGCACAATCAGCAGTGAAACACTCACCTTCAGAAACACCCCAGAGGACAAAAGCAAGAAACGTGATCAAATTTGGACAGAAGACGAGAAACATCTGAAAACGGAAGACTGTGTCTGGAGAGAAAACACAAAATAACTCACATTTAGACATAACATCTGACAATTACATTACATACAACTATTATTTCTCAAATTAACTTCATTGTGTTTACTGGAGACACACATAACATTACATTTAACTACACAGTTAAATTAATATACTGTTTAAGGAAGATAAAAGAGTAGGTCCTTTACTAGGTTCACTTACCTAGTAGTCTGATTTCCAATTTTGTCTTGACTGAAAAAACACGTTTCCTCTTGCTGTAAACTTTACATGTGTATTTTCCCTCATCTTCAGCTCTCAGATTGTCCAGACGGAGGGAGAAGTTTCCACGCTGAATCTGATCAGTAAAGAAATGAGCTCTATCCTGATAATCCTGCTGCTGGGCTTCTGTTTGACTCTCACCATCCTTATACAGATGAACCAGATCCTCTGAGTCTGTTCTCTTCCACTCCACCTTCAGATGCTTCATTCTAGAGGGTTTATCTTTATAACAGGGCAAAACCACTGAAGATCCCAGATGAACGGGTGTGTGATGAGAACATTTCACAATGAATCCTGAAAATGAATTTTTGTTAATGTGAAATGTTAAGGCAAAAATGTGAGGCCTTTTCTTTTTTTTTTTTTTTTTATTAAAAAGCCCTAAAAACATTTTAAAACATTTTTATTTCTTCTGTCATGAATGTACAGCATTAAGAGAGTTGAGGTCTCATCCTCACACAGACTGCTCATTGTGATGCATATTGCACACACAATTAGATAACATTTTCTCAAGTCTCTTAAATCTGATTGGCTAGCTTTGCACAACTTCCAGAAGTTTTTTTTTTTTCACCATAAAGCACTTTTGAAGAAGAAGTAATCACTGGATTAGGTTAATGTTAACTTTGTTAGGTTAATGACATCAAATCGTTGAAAGATAATCAGAGTTTCTTCAGGGCACCTCAGTAGCAATTAAACAAGATATCCACAGCCAAAACAGTGACTACGTTTACATGCGCACGAATAATGCGATTTTGATGTTAACATGTCTAGAGCAAAGCTCTTACTCCCGTTTACATGCAATTTCCATTATTCTTATTATTCGCTAAGAATTGTGGTTAATTTTTTTTACTGCCATTATTCACATACCCCAATGCACAGCACAAATGATGGTCTCATAAAGAGCGTGTTACTGGCCGCTGTTTTAATTTATTTACGTCTAATGCAAAACACTTTTGTATGGTTGTATTTAGGGCTGGACAATAATTCAATATCAATACGTATCGCGATATATATTTTTTCAATAAAGGTGATATGATTTGTAAACATATTTCCGATATTTCAATATACATTTGCCTACCAGTGTTTCCCATACGTTGATTTATTTGTGGCGTTTGACTTCGTTGAATAAATATGAGAACAGCATGTTTCAAAATCAAAACGCGGCGCGAGTGATTTATATGAATGTAGGCTATCTCCGAAGGGAACCGACTGTCTTCATAATAGTTTTGATGGCATTTTCATTTTATCCGATAAAGTAGCGTTCACGAGCGGAGCTGCTTAGATTACAGTCATTACTGGGGAAACCGCTGGTTCAACCCACAGACTGTAATCTACTCAGTGTTGCCAACTAATTTTCAGAGAAAGTTGCTAAAGGAAGGTCAATTTGTTGCTAAAAGTTGCTAAATGACATTGTGATGTCATTGCGTGATGACATCGATTGCAATCCGCGGCACAAAATTGAGTGACAACATCAAATCTCAAAATAATATGTTAATTTAGATTTTTTGTAAAATAATATGCATAATATAATATTAAAATATAAATAACTTTATTTTAAATACATCAAATTATTGAACACTTACACATTTTTGAATGATTACAATTTAAGTTTTTTTAATAGTAAACTAGTAATACTATACACATTCTCAACAATTATGCTTTAAGCAGTGTATTAGTAGATAGTATGCTACACTCCAAGAAAAGTCTGTAAAAATAGGGCACAGTCTACTACAGTATGTTAATATTTACATTTACATTTACATGTAATATGAAATAATTTTCCATATTGGTTTTTTTACCTGCATTTTAAATTATGCATTGTGTTTTCAGGTTACAGGACTACAATGGATAATAATGTCCTGGAAAATTACTGGTATCTTTTCCATTTTTCTTACAGTATATTAACTGATCAACAATCGCGAGTACAAGCTACTAACAAAGTGTATCATAAATGAACATTTATTCAATTATTATTATTATTATTATTATTAAATTAAACAATTGCAAATAGCCACTAACTCAATTCAAGTGATGTGTGTACTGATAGGCACCTTTGGTTTTCTTCTTTTTGTGTAATTTGGACGGAAAATGTGTGCCTTTTTATTGTCACTTTATGAGTCACTTATCAAAAGTTGCTAAAAGTTGCCAAATAAATTTTAAAAAATTGCTAAATTTGTTGCTAGGTGCTAGGTGGCAGAAAATGTTGCTAGGGTAGTCTGAAAAGTTGCTAAATTTAGCAACAAAATTGCTAAGTTGGCAACACTGAATCTACTGCTCTCAAAGAACCTCCTATTGGCAGAGATTCAGATTGCATTTTCAATAATAAGCCCGTCTCCAGCAAAATGTTTTTTTTGTTTTCTGCAGCAACTCACTTGGAGTCAGTATAATTTTTATACTGGGGGGAGGGGGATTATAGAAATTAATACTTTTATTTAGCAAGGATGCTTTAAATTGATCAAAAGTGATGATAAATACATTTATATTGTTACAAAAGATTTCTATTTCAGATAAATGCTGTTCTTCTGGACTTTCTATTCATCAAAGAAACATGACAAAATTCTACTCCTCTGTTTTCAACATAATAATAAATGTTTTTTGAGCAGCAAATCAGAATATTAGAATGATTTCTGAAGGATCATGTGACTGGAGAATGATGCTAAAAATTCAGCTTTGAAATCACAGGAATAACTTGCATTTTAAAATATTTTCAAATAGAAAACAGTTATTTTAAATGGTAAATATTTCAAAATGTTACTGTTTTTGCTGTATTTTGGATCAAATAAATGAAGGCTTGGTGAGCAGAAGAGAATTCTTTAAAAAACAAAAATCTTACTGTTCAAACACTTTTGACTGGTAGTGTATGTTAGCCTATAGTTTGAAGTTAAAGATATTAATATTAACAAGATGAGTCTGAGATGTTTATTTGACAGTGATTTCACATTTCTTGTTTGTATGAAGGCTAAATATAAATAAAAGGTGAACATTAATTCACATTAATATTAAAAAAATATATATAGTTTTATAGGAGGAGCTCATGACTTGGCAAATTCATTTTTCATAAGTTTGTACAGACATCTGTTGTGGGCATTCTTGGCAATTTTTGAGGCTTTTTTTAATAGTGTTCATATCGATATCGGAATTATATTGTATCGACCGAAATTAGGAAATATATGGTGATATAAATTTTGGCCATATCGTCCAGCCCTAGTTGTATTCCACACTTTTTCGGCGCCGTAGAAATGTGATTCGTTTGCTTACGCTGCCGTCGCGTTCTACTCGGCTTTTCTGGATGAGGGTAAGGAACAGAGACTGGTGGCAGCAAGTTGTGTTTTCCCCAGAAATACGATGCTTTCTTCCCCTCCATCCTTTCCAATCTCCGTATTATTACAGGTGCGTGTCACGTTATTCATGTATGTCACAAGCGCATGCGCACTTTGGTCAGAGCGGCAATACTGCGATTAAGGTGTTTACATGCCTGTATATTTCGATTAAAATCGGCGTACGCCACCTATGTTAATACGATTATGCCTGCTGCGATTATGAGCTTAATCGCATTATTTAGATCGAAGTATTGCGTTTACATGAGGTAAAGTTTAATCGCAATATTGCCAAAATCTCATCATAATCGCATTAAGAGGGTCCATGTAAACGCACTCAGTTTCATTTGCTTTGTTTTATGAATTATATATGTGAAATTGCCTGTACTTAATTTATGATTGTTTTTTTTTGTTTGTTTGTTTTACCTGTATTTATATAGTGCTTTATATAATACAGACTGTTTCAAAGCAGCTTTACAGTGATAAGAAAATAATGCATACAAAATTAAATTCTGCTGTAAATCAGCTCTAAAAAGAGAACAATAGTTAACATTCATTGTAGTAAAGTAAAGTGAAGGAGCATTTCTATCTTGCATTATGTTGTGCACTAACATAGGATTAATTCAATACTGTATTAAATGATAAAAAAAAATGTCAGTATAATTAATCATTAAAGGTGACATATCATGAAAATCTGACTTTTCCAGGTTTTAAGTGCTATGATCAGGTCCCAGGTGCATCTACCAACCAAGGAAACGTGAAAGATTAACCCTGTATCTTTGTTTTAGTAAGCCTTTTTCTGCAAGCTTCTGATAAAACAAGAGTGTCTGATTTCGCACCCTTGGTGACATGGCAAAGGGATCTCATTATAATATTACCGCCCCTTAATCCGTAAATTTCCACCTGCTGCGCCGTCATTTTGATTTTGCAAGCGACAATAGTGTAGCAGTTCTAACGCCATGGTGAAAGTATGAGCAAAACATGATAACTGTTCTGCCTTTGGCTGCACAGATGAGCACAGCACACTATTTAGTCCCAGCTTCAGCTGAAAAACACAGCTAAAACCAGCCTAAGCTGGTTGGCTGGTTTTAGCTGGTCATCCAGCCTGGTTTTAGCTAGTCATAGCTGGTCAGCAGGCTGGTTTTAGAGGGGTTTTGGCCACTTTCCAAGCTGGCCAGGCTGGTCTTAGCTGGTCAGGCTGGGAGACCAGATGGAACAACCAGCTAAAATCAGCCTGACCAGCCTAGTAATAATAATAATAATAATAATAATAATAATAAGCTGGTGTGTGGTGGGCGTTCTGGCGCAATATGGCTCCCATCGCATCATCCAGGTGGATGCTGCACACTGGTGGTGGATGAGGAGAGACCCCTCACAATGTAAAGCACTTTGAGTGCCTAGAAAAGCGCTATATAAATGTAATGAATTATTATTATTATTATTATTATTATATCTTTTATTACATTTATTGACTTTCCATAGATACTCATATTTACATACCCAGCACAGCTGATAAATCATATACATATTCAGATGTAGCTGGTGCTCCTTCAAAATTAATAATTTTATACATATAATTAATAATATATGGCCAGCCCAGACAATCTGTAAATACTATTTTTATATTGTAACTGTACAGCCTAAAATCATTTATTGATCAGGGCAACAACAGCACCAGTTTTTTTTTTTACACTTACCCAGTTTCAGCTCTGTGCTGGCTGAACGCACACAATCCTGGTCCCTGTAAACTTTACATCTGTAAACCCCTTCATCTCCAGCTCTCAGTTTTTTCAGACGGAGGGAGAAGTTTCCATCTTTAATCTTCTTCTCTGAGAAATGCGCTCTTTTGTGATAATCTTTGTGCTGTTCTTCTGCTTGACTCTTACCATCTTCATACAGATGAACCAGATTCTCTGAGTCTGCTCTTCTCCACTCCACCTTCAGACTGTTCTCTAACCAGATTTTGTCGACCTGACAGGCCAAATCCACTGAACCTCCCAGAGGAACATCATCATCATTCATAAAGAACTC
>JAFVLL020011057.1:0-44506 GCA_021397915.2 Tor tambroides
AGCATCTTCTTTGGCCTGACGGAGCTGTCTGAGTTTTGCAGTGAACCACGGTTTGTCGTTGTTGTAAGTTAAATGAGTACTGGTAGGAATGCACATATCCTCACAGAAACTGATATATGATGTTACAGTCTCTGTGTAGGCAAACCGCAGGAGGTCCAGTAAGGGTCAAGTGATGTCCTTCAGATAAGCCAAAACCAGTCTTTCAAATGATTTCATGGCCACAGACGTTAAAGCCACAGGTCTGTAGTCATTAAGTCCAGTAATTTTGGGTTTCTTTGGGATGGGGATGATGGTGGAGCGTTTGAAGCATGAGGGGACTTCACATAGCTCCAGTGATCTGTTGAAGATCAGTGGGAAGATGGGGGCCAGCTGGTCAGCGCAAGTTTTCAGATAGGCTGATGTCACACCGTCTGGGCCTAGTGCCATTCTTCTCTTGTTCTTTCTGAAGACCTGGCGTACGTCATCTTCACTGAACTGAATTGCAGGTGTGAGGGAGACGGGGGTTGCAGGAGGTGTGAATGGTGTTTTTTCAAACCTGCAATAAAACTCGTTCAGATCGTCTGCCAGTTGTTGATTCTACACAGTGCTGGGGGATGGTGTCTTGTAATTGGTGATGTCTTTCAGACCTTTCCACACTGAAGCCGTGTCACTAGAAGAGAACTGAAACCGTAACTTGCCACTGATCTCCTTTTCCAGTGTGTATTTGGCCTGTTCATGCTTCTCAATATATGTTCAAATGTTTAAATTATTATTATTTTAGCTTTTTATCAAGTTACAAACCCACTGCAGGTCTTACGTTAAGCCCAGTTTGGTAAACCCTGGTGTAATGTAATGTTTAAAGCATTTTACAGTATTGATATAAAAAAATATTTTCTTTCTTTTCTTTTGTTATAGCAATATGGTATTTTTAATGGTAAGTTTAAAACAAGTTGTAATGTTGTAAAATGTAATCTAAAAAGTAGTCTATTTATAGATTATATTACCTAAAATGAGTAACCTACACTTGATTACATAACTGGAGTTAGTATTCATGTTATCTGTAATCAGTAATGGACTACAATTTATAAGTAATCTATCCATCTTTATAATATGGAAGTATGCATATTTGGATGCAGCACAAGTCTGTATGGTGTTCTATTTCCTCAGTCTTGTACCAAATTCAATGCAGATCTAAGGGATTTTCGTTGTCTGTTTTATTGCAAATCGCCATGTAATAGCACACCTCAACAAGCTGCATGATTTAGCCCAGAAATATACTTTATGCAAATGCTCAGCTAAAGTACTGAAAGCACAGTCTCGCTGAACATATTAAATGTGTGTTCTTGGGCAATGGAGACAATAACAAATCTCATGGGATGATAGAGCTAGCTTGAAATGTCTTTGCTATTGAATCTGATTTGTTATTATTCAGGTAAACATACTTATGAGATCTAACTTGCTCAGCAACGTTCTTTTCAAACTGTCCCTCCTCTGATCTAAAAGAGAAAACTAGCTGTAGAAGCAGAGAGTTTATGCTAATGCCAGCTTGCAGCAATGCCGAGAACGCAACGCATACTTGAGTTGTGCTATGAAGTGCACTCAAAGGGTTAGCCGTTTAAACTGCATTCATATCCATAATCCTAAATAATAAGGATTATGGATAAAATAACAAACATGATTACAAAAAGACAAACTGGCAGACACTCAAATACTGAATAAACTCCAAGACATATACTGTGAATTTAGCCATACCACCGATGAAGTCATGAATTGATCTCTCTCTGAATGTGAACATGAACATTTCAATCACAACCACAAACCTGGGTCACACTGTTCTGTCTCCTCCATTAAAGTGAATAATAAATCACAAAATGTTCCCTCACCTTTTCAATCAAACCAATATTACACAAGCCTCAATGAAGACAGAACCACACAAGATTCTCTGCTTTGAGGTCACATCATAAACCTTGAGATTATTCAGCCTGCCCGTGACCTTGTCCAATTGGCAGGACGGAACTTTAAATTATGTTTTCCTGCAAGTGAGGGTTTGTTGGAAAGACTGTAAGGTTGCACAACAAAAAAAGAAAGTTCTTGTGATACTATTCTGTGATTAAGTTAGGAAAATACACACCGATGTCGCAGAACGTTTTGTAATCACTTGCATTCACATGTATTGCATTGTTGTGCCTTTAACAGCATCAAGTAACACAATAAGATGTTTCACAGTGCATACTCAAGTAGGTGTGTCACAGTATACTGATATTGATGATAACCATTTAAAAATGAAATACTGATATCATATTAATAGTAAATATATACATAATATAATAAATAATCCAGTGCCAGTAACTGGTTGACACTAAAATATTGCAACTAAACACTAGTTGCCACTCATCATAGAGTGGGGGAAAAAAGACAACAACACAGTGTGTAGTTACTTACTACTACCACAAAAAAAAAAAAAAAAAAAAAATCATGTCTGAGAAGAGAGACGAAAGAAAGACACTCTATTCGCATCTGAAAAAAGTTAGCTCGCCAGTGTGGGAGTTTTTTGGATTCCGGAAAAAAAGACACCCCAGTCTGTAAGAAATGTAGATTTGTGTACACTTATGGTTACAAACTCTCTCTCTGCTTTCCTACACTTGTATTTCAAGTATGATTCATTTGTCAAACAACAGAAAGCCCAAAATAAACAAAGGTATTTATTTATTTATTTATTTTAAGGTGTCCTTGTTACACGTTACATGTACTTATTATTATAATAACAATAAATTACATGCAAGTAACCCTAATCCTAACCATATATTAAGTACATGAAGTTAATTAATATTACTCAGTACTTAAATGTATAATTACACTGTAACAAGGACACCTTAAAATAAAGTGTAACCTATTGAATTTTTTTATATGTAATTTACATTAAAAAGAATTGTATATTTACACTCAAATGGTAGTATGATAAGTAAAACTGCCTAAATGATGTTGATTTAGTCTGATGTGCAGGCAGTGTTACATGCCATTTTCAAATAGGGTGTGAAACAGACGAGATAATGTGAGTAATAAGTCTAATGCAGCCAAACATCTCGCATAACCTTAGTCAAAAATTGTTGATCTTTGAGTTTATACACTGACTGTAACAGGTTACAGTGAAGTTAAAAGATTTCAACTCTGCTGAGAGAAAGAGAGTGAGAGAGAGACAGAGAGAGAGAATTTGGCAGAGCGTAACTAAAGCTGGCAAGAAGTATTCCTACATAATTAATAGTCTGAGGTGTAAGACAGGATGCCATGGTGTTTTAGCCTTGAGTAGATAGTGACAGTGTGTTTTGGCACAAGGCTATCATTCTATGCCAGAAAAATGCTTGGTCACATGCTTGTGTCTGTGTGTTTTTGTTTATTTGTGTAGTCATGTATAATTTGTCCAACAAGCTCCCCGAGACATTCTCAACAGGCACACGACAGCAGCACAATATCCTTTCACCCTTGAATAACCCAGCATCAAATAAGAACGGTGGGATTTAATTACATACTTTTTTACGCAGATCCTGGTTGGATACGATGATGACATTGGGTGGATCTCCAACAGCAGTGGCAGCTCCTCCAATGTTGGTGAAGATGACCTCAGCAATCAGGACATGCCTGGGGTCTAGATTAAGCACTTCACATAACCTAGAATAAAGAAGACATCACAAAACCTGATTAGGAACATCAATGCAATGCAAACATGTTACATACAGTGGTCTCTAAGACAGTTAAATGCTTGCTAGTCGTTTTTTGAGAAAAGGTGTGCTGTTATCTTCCTAATCCATCATACTTTCACAATTTTTGTCTGGTAGAACATAAAAAATGCAAAAAACACATACAGAATATCTTCCCTAGTAAAAAAAAAATATATATATAATACATTTATTTCATACTAAGTATAGTTCAAATCTATAAACATATTCACTGATGTATTGCTCGAGACTTACTGATATAAAAGTTGTAATTTAATGTTTATTTGAACTACTACTTGTGCACAATGCACATTTCTTAATATGAAGCCTAAAATGTGTTTTAATGTCAGTATTGATAAGGACTGCATGATCTTTGAATAATATCAGTCTTTAAGTGCAAGATATTTAAAGAATACCTGAAGTATACTTGCAATAGTTCCACTTTAGCACAATCAAATATACTTCAGTATATCTTTAGTTGGACTTCAGCACTACTTCTGCACAATTAAAGTGCATCAAGTACAAAATTAGTCGTTCCAATTTAGCAAATTTTAAGTATTCCAGTTTAGAATACCAAAAGTACAGTTGCAGGGTATTTTTATTAAGTACATAAATATGTAAATATATTTGTCGTATACTTAGCATGAAATAAATGCATTTCAAATACATTTTAGTATATTTATTTTCCACTAGGTTTAACAACCACGTTGCAACAACATGGCAACTACCACAATGTCCTAGCATTGTAGCTGCTGTAGTTTTACACAGACTCATATGTTTTACCATAAAATATGGCGATGGGAGGACCTGATTCTTCAGCAGGAAAAGTTTAAGCTAAGATGCACAAAATTTCAAGTTTGTGCTCAAGTTTAGTTATTAACACTGAATTTCAAGCAAATCTAAATATAAGCAAATCAGTTTCCCTGTTAAATTGGCATTAAAAAACGCTTGCATAAGCAAATTGACTGTTAACGAAAAGCTGAACTCTCTAATTTCTCAAATTCGTTCTTTAACGAGTGTGTTTGTATTTTTTTTTTTTTTCTTTTTTTTGCCCTCAGATTCAGAAACAGACATCTTTGAAATATAGAAAATCAATAAAGTGAAACATCAATATTTCTGAGCATATTAAAGCAAATGCGTCTAATGTAAAATGGCTCTCAGTCTCTTTCATAGTCAGTCTTTAAAATTGACAGATGCTGTGATTCATTTTCTATCATCAGTCTCTGATTTTCTTTTATGCTTTTCCTCAAATACTCCTACATGTAGTCTTCTGGATGAGGGCTGATTTAATGTATTTGTTTCCATGGAGACAGACACTGAACAAACAGAGATCTTGAAAAGGGTGGCACTTCGGCAATAGTATTAGAGAGGCTGTGTGTTTTTAAATGTGTATTCATATTTTTTGGTCACACTGTGTTGCATTAACATGTAAAATATGGACTAATGACATGTGCAGACCACCAGCCACGCCTAACAAGCATTTCAACCGAGTGTGCTGCTGCATAGTAAGTGCAATGCAAGAATTCTTTCTAAAAGAAGCACTAGGTTAACAGCACATTAAAGAAAGGTGCCCCACTAAGTGCCTGGCAGGCTGACCAGCCTGAGACACCGATATGGGTTGGGGTTAAGGGTTGGATTAGGGGCTTTGTCAGACTGTCAAGCACTTAGCAGGGAAACTTTCTCCAACAGGCAGGTTAAAGCATCTCATTACACCAGAGACAAGGTTCTAATGCTGTCTAAAAGAATTAAACAGCTAGATTTTATCTGAAGAAAACATGATGGCAGTTGCAAGATTTGGCTTGGGTAATTCCATCTGTGGTAGTTTTTGCCCATTTTATCACAAAGTTACATCTAAATGTAACTGCATACATCTTTTTAACACAGCACACGATCACACGATCAGAGATATATGTTCATGGCACAAACAGAGCACTGTTTTTTTATGAATAACAGTAATAATGCTAAAATAGCAAGCACCACTAATAAACTAGTTTTACCTTTTTTACTTTTTTCATTTGAAAAAGCCCTGCTGTGAGTTTATATTTAATATATTTCTTTGGAACCCTGCTACTCAGGTTGACTGAGTAAAAAAGCTGCTGGAGAGATTCTAGACCTATTAGAATTATACTTACCATTCCAAACAGCAAGGCAAGAGTTTCATAGTCAATCCATTCCACAACAGTCTTCAGACTCGGCCTCTACAGTAAAAAGACAGTGGGATGAAATAGTCATCATCTCCTTCCTTTCACATCCTAGTCTTAACTGAGTTTTCTGAATTGTTGAAATAATTGCATCAATTACCATACCATTTAGGCCTACATACTGTATTCTGTTTACTGGGGTATTTACCAACCAACCAAGTTCAAAGTTCATAAAGTTTTTAGATAAAAAAAGACATTTGAGACTACAGAGCTATGGGTTCTTTAAAGGGCACTCCATCTATCAAACAGACAGAAGTGCACTGAGTAATTTTACTCGTGCTCAAATAACGTACTTATCTCCAATTTCTGGAATACAATAACTAATACATAGAGCCACAATGAGAAAGCAAGATTTAGCACATTAGAGTAAATCAGTGCAATTACCACTGATATCCCATTTATGCGAAATAGCCTGGTTAGTTAATTGTGTAAATGTCAGTGTCTTTCATCATATATGAATAATATTCTGAAGCTCGCAATTTGAATTTGCCATGATTTATTATTTATCCAGACTTCTGCACATGACAGAATGTTGCTTTGCTCTTAAGTCCCAGAGTCCAACTCTTGACACAATGTAAGCTATCTTCATCAGAATAGAATAAATAGCATTCTCTAAAACTTACATCTCCAATGAAAGCCAGTGCTGCCAGAGCAGCCAGGGATCCTAACATTGCAGCCAGAGTGCGGTGAACAATCTGCAAACACAGATGAAACATTTTTACTCACAATTGGAGTACTATATATTTTGGCATTTTTATTATAAACCTGGTCATATATTAATGGGACAATGTAACACAAACTAGATTTGTGGTATGCACTAAGATATTCTGAGCGTTTTTGGCATGTTGCTATGCTGTTGCCAGGATGTTGTAAGTGTCTTTATTATGTTATGGTCCTTCTTACATTGAAAGCCATTGTGGTTTTCTCACCATTTTGTCACCCGCCAGGCAAAAATCATAAGTCTGATTGCTTAGAAAAGTAATAGCACAACTCATCTCAATAAGCTGCATGATATGAGGTATCATTCTTGCCCGTAGCAAAAAATTGTAATACTTGGGATTAAGGGTGTGTTCAAATCCCAAACCCTTCGCATCAGCAACAGTAATAGCGATGCTTTCTTTAGCAAACACTATTAAATATGTAAAATATAAGGCTGTGTAACAGACTTTGGACAACCAAACATATTTGCTCATTCAAAATGCCAATTAACCTTCTTCCCTACACTTAATTTATGTTTAATCCACCTAATTTCTTACATTAAACTCATTCTGACCCTTTTATGCACTCTTATAATCAAATGACAAATACAGATTCACAAGGATATGTGCGTCAGTCGACGACGTCTTCTGGTTTTCTGCTCTTCAATCAGCCTCTGAACTAAAAGCGTCGCCTTAAAGTGCACTGTCAGATATCAACATCTTCAGCATCTGTTTTCCTGGCAAGAGCACTTGACTGAAACACCTGAATCAAACTTTGTCTGATGCATCTCTTTCGGTGTCATGTGCCAAAATGGAGCAGTCATTACAAGAGCGTGTAATCAGCTAGAAGAGCGAAAGAAGGGCAATGAGTACATAACATGCAGGCTAACAGCTAATGACTCCAGTCTCGAAGGAGCAAGTAATCTGTGTCAGTCCGACAACTTCCCTGAGGGGGAGGAACACTTGGTGCAATGTTGTGATTGTAAGTCTAAAACAGGTCATTAAGATAAATTGTTGAACACTGCTTTCTGAGCAGAATTAATCAGCAACATGGATATACATTGTGCTGCTTTGCATAAGAAAGTATCCTCTGTTTCTCTGTTTTGTGGTTTAAACCAATTACTCTCAATTATGGGGTAAGAAACAGTTTATGGCTAAATGAAATGTCAAAATGTGCCTGTGTGAGATGTGATGTTAGTTTTATACTCAAAGCCCCCCAGTTACTGAGAAAAAGCAACTCTAGTCTAATTTAAGAATAATCTATCAGCCATTATTAAAATGTTTACAAGATATCTGCAATTAGACTGTGAAAATACATTATTCATGATTCTTTTAAGGCATATTAATATTTATAAGCATATCGTACTATTATATACCTCAGATTTTAGGTTTTGCCCTCTCTAGGGGCAAATGAGTTTTAGCTATCAAAGCTGCTGATGAAACTCACCATCTGAGCCCTTTTAATCAAAGTAGTTTTCAGAGTGCTGATTCTAGATCAGTTTGGAGGATTATCACTAAGCTGCTGTGCAATGCAGATAGGAAGAACAGGCCCAGGTCAATACAACAAATGCTTCCTTATTTACAATGGAGTCCAAATGTCTGAGGAAAAACAAACTTCTGTGGAATCTGTAATGCTAATCAAATCTATTTTAACTTGGAAATAAAGTTTTAGCATTTTGAAAGATTTTAAATCAACATAAAATGAAGAAATATTTAGGATTCTGCACTTTGGTCACTAATTAAACCAGCCGTGTGAACTACTGTGTAAAAAAAAATTATGATGATGACAGGTATTCTTGCTTCCACTGAATGATAAGACTCTTTTGAAGATCACAAATTATGCTCAAGATCATTAGGTTTTATACAAAATCTCTGGTGCTGCTGTCAAGACACAAGACTTCATTTAAAATTTACTTTTTTCCCCATTAAAATTGCTATGCTGATAATGTAATTTGTAAATCAATTTTGAAAAATTCTATTATTTTTTTAAACTAGTGGTCTAGGGACTTTTGAACTTTAATGTCTAGTGCTGTAGTTTATCATCTAATTCAGCAGTCTATTAAAAGCTGATTATGAAGGCACAGTCTGGGCAGCTGCACCTTCCTTCTGGCGCATACACACATACATTTGGCTACATTATTTGCCGTTTAGATCAATACATGAGAAGCAGCAATATTGTAATTATAATTGGACTGAGTAATGGTGGCTGTATTTCCTAGTATTAAAAATCAAGATCAAAAAGTTAGAGACACATTTAGACTAAGATAGTCTGTATGAGCAAGTGTTGTTTAGGTGTTATGTTACTTCTACTGAAATGTCATGCTGTGTTATGTGTGAGATATTCATCATTAAAAATGAACAGACTGCACTCAGTTGGACAGTAAAGTTACTGTGTTTTTCACGATTTCAAAAAAGCCTGGGAATTAGTTCATATACATATTTGACTGAAGTTGTACTATTTTCTCTTAATTAAAGTTGTAATGAGTTCAAATGGCCAGAAAAATATAATAATGTAGTCTTCAACAATGTCTGATGAACTTCACCTGTAAGCATTTCTCAAATACTGGATGTGTTCTAACTGGGAAGGGGTTTGGGGAAATTTCTCATTAAAAAAAGTGATCACAGAGGTAACGTTCCCTTATTTTAAAAGCACTATAAATAAAATTATGATGACTCAACCAATCAACATAAAATTTGTTCATTAATTTACTTTTAAAAACATAATTTTTATTTTCTCAGCTCCTTAATGACAGTCAAGGAGCTGATAGTTATGAAGCATTAGTATTAACGGTGAAAGTGGAAACATGGGCCCCTAAAGTCTCCATTAGCATTCTCACAAAGCTCTAATTAAACTCTTCGACACGCAGCATCCGGGCCCTCCTGAAGAAATAAATGTAATTATGAAGGGAGGTCCCCTCTGCCCTCATGTCCCCCTGGAGCCACACTAAAGCGCCGTTTCTCGCATACTCTAAAAAGTGTGCACTACAGGGAGAAGAGGAAGTTAAAATTGTGGAGGAGTGTTTTGCTGTAAGGCTCTAAGAGTTGTTCAGGCTAACAGAGTATGACAGTGTGCAAAAAAAAATTAAATATATATATATATATATATATATATATACTGTATATATAAAATCAGAAATGAATCATTTTTAAGGTGAATTGGTGTCATAAGCAAAAAAGACCAGAAAAGTATGTTTTTATAGTCCAAAAGAGACCACTAGTGAAAATGCTCCTTTTTTGCATTCTTTTATCATTTACATTTTTATATCACGTTTGAGAGAACAGTTTAATTGAAAAATTAACTTGAATTTCAGTGTCTTAGTATTTAGTATGACCCTCATTGATTTGATTGACAGCAGCACTCAAGCTGCATGAACTCTGAATGATCCGTGTTATCCAGTATGATTTGAAGTAGGCATTTTTTGAGTTTCAGTGGAAGCAAGGGACATCCAACATTTTGTACAGGAGTTCATATGGTCACAATGTTCTTCTTGAATTTACCTCAAAATATTCATTAACAATGTTTCAGAGGCTTAAAACATTGTGTATTTTCATTTGCACTAATACAGTTTGGTCTTGCAATATAATTCATGCACTCTAAATCTACTTTGATTCATAAGTTGGCTTCAGGTATTCAAAAAATTTGACATACTTTTGTGGAATTGCAGTCAGTGTGGGCTAGCAGAAAGCTCTTCCTGTTAGCATTAGTAGAGCCTAGTGACCTCTAGTGCTCAACAGCGGTACAGGTACAAATAAAAAAAAAAACCATGGGTTTATGAATAGTTTACTCCCAAGGACATCTCAGTGTAGTGCTGGATCTACAAGCACAACTTTAGAAAGTTTCTGAATAACATACCCAGCATGGCATCTACTCTTCCTGAGAGGTTACAAAAGACTACAGATGTCCGCACGCAAATCTCAGACGATGCCACACAGAGTCAATGTGGCAAAACAGCCGAGATGATCTTGTTTATGGGGATGAAATATGGGATGAGTCATGAAAGACCATTGAATGGATTAGTGTGCGGTGTGAAAATAATGTCTTCACACCGACACCTCATATTTTACCTCAAAGATGATGAGCACATAGACTCCTGCCAGGATCAATCCGGCGATAAGCACCTGTGTTTCCACGGTTACATAGAGTGACTGGTGAGTCATGGACAGAGGAACCACCTGACTGTCTAACAGAAAGGCCTGCACACTGATCAGAATAGGAGCGCTGGAGGGCAAGAGAAAGAGACAGATTAGAGCGACGGACTGGAGACATAAAGCATACACCGTGACAGGAACTACTGCAAAACCCACATGATCACAGTTACTGAACTATTAACACCATTTAAAAATCTTATGACTGTAGTATGAAAAAATTAATCTACTTTTTAAAATATGGAGCAACAGATGCAATAATGCACATTAAATAACATGAAATGTCATTGTTTGATCATACCTGCTAACCATTTCAAACGTCCTTGTTCTCAGAATTTGGTCACTTCGTTGGGAATGCAATGGTATAGTCCAGTTATAAAGCACCTGTTAGAAAAATACTAGAATTTATATTCTGACTGAATGTATAGAATGATCTCTTTTAAACTTCTTATATATATTACATACAGCATCCTCAAGAAGTATTTGGTTACTCATAAGTGACTCCTGAAAATAAATTCATTTGCATTACATACAAAAATATCAAACTATAAGGCATTTAAAGACATATATTATAAATAATGCAGTACCATTCAAAAGTTTGTGGTCAGTAAGTTTCTTTTTTTTTAAAGAAAGAGCTTATGTACTTTCTACTCATCAAAAAATATTAAGTAGCACACCTGTTTTCAACAAGAAATGAGAGAATTTTCTGATATGATAAGAAATGACAATAATAAGAAATGTTTCTTGAGCACCAAATCAGCATATTAAAATGATTTCTGAAGGACTGTGTGATGCTGAAGACTAGAGTAATGGCTGTTGAAAATTCAGCTTTGCCATCACGGGAATAAAACTCTTTTACTGTAATTTTGATTAAATTAATGTAGTCTTGACCAGCATAAGAGATTTTTCAAAAACGTTAAAAAAAAAAAAAATCTGTCCCCAAACTATTTTTATTAAAGCATAAATGCATAAACACACTTTTCAAGCTAAGTGTCTATAGTAACCAGAGGTTAAGGTAACCAAATTGACTGTCTAACTATATTTAACATTAGTTTAATCTGCTGGTAGTGTGAAGACGGTAACTGTTCCATTTGGCTCTGTTGAAACAACTCTAACCTGCTGGGTTCTTCTCCGGCGAGACCCCGCCTCTTCAGTCTGCTCCACCTGGATCAGAATATACTCCTGGGCCTCTTGTACTGCCTCCATCCCTCCCAAAAACGGCCCACCAAATTGCAGCTTCAGCAAGGAGTTGTCACGAAAATCAGTAAGATTCATAGCTACAGTTAGGTTAAGAAAAATGTCCACAAACTAGGAAACACATTACAAATGAAAACACATAACACAATATCCATCAAGTTTTAACCTGAGCGTTTCGGAAAAGTTTTGCAAACAGATGTCAGCTGGCCACGGTTTCATTTTGGACAGACAATCCCCTCCCACCAGCAGAAGGTACTTTGAAGCACTTCAGTGCATTGTTCACTCTTCACATTCATCTCTCCAGCTCTGCAGGACCCACAGATTGCTGCAAGTATCAGGCAGATCTGTTGTTATGCACAAGTCATAGGCAAAACTGTTACCATGACACAGGCCGCTGTAAATAGCAGATGGTAAGATTGTCACAGAAACGGAAATGAATTAGCGCAGCCCTTCAGTGCAATCTCCGAACCAAACATAAAATCCCCGCAGGGTCTGAGGAGTTAGCCCCGTGGCATGCATTATCACAATATTTGACTTGTGCATTAATGATTCTTATTTATCTAGTCAATGCAAACCCAAACAATGCAGATTCTCTAAAGTACACAAATGGGGGAGGATACAGAAGCTCTCAGTGGATGAGACTGCCAGCATCCTCCAGGGGCTTTCCCTGTCAGGATACATGCTGAATAACAGCTGATGATTCAAATAAATATAGTTATTTCAGAGTGTCAGACAAATAAATTCATTGAGCTTTTGTAAGTAAAACAATCATATATGGATATCATTCTATATGACTAGAAAACTTACTGAACACAGAACAACAATGATGAAGATGGTGATGAGTTTTGTTGTCCTTAAGCAATACCTAAAAACAAATGTAGGCACTTGTTAGTGAAAGTGAAGTGACATGTGGCCAAGTATGGTGACCCATACTCGGAATTTGTGCTCTGCATTTAACCCATCCTAAGTGCACGCACGCACGCGCACACACACACACACACCCGGAGCAGTGGGCAGCCATTTATGCTGCGGCGCCCAGGGAGCTGTTGGGGGTTCGGTGCCTTGCTCAAGTGCACCTCAGTCATGGTATTGAAGGTGGAAGAGAGCACTGTACATTCACTCCCCCACCTACAAATCCTGCCAGACCTGAGACTCGAACTCGCAACCTTTGGGTTACGAGTCCGACTCTCTAACCATTAGGGCACGACTGCCCCTTAATTCATTAATTAACTTAATTAACTGCCCCTTATGTCATGTCAGAAATACAATTATTGCCCCATAATTTTGAGTTATGGAATTACAATAAAAAGCTTTCCACAGTTTTCACTATTTAGTGTTTCTAAATTTAGAGTTTTGGGTTCGGTAAGAGTATTATGTAAGTAAGTATGTATTTATGTATATGTATATGTATATATATATATATGTATATATATATATAGAAGTGATCTGTGTTCACCAAAGCTGCAATTATTTGATCAAAAACACAATAAAATATAGTTTTTATTTTAATATATTTTTTACATTTAATTTATTTATGTGATGGTGAAGCTAAATTTTCATCAGCCACTATTGCTGCTCAATGTTGAAAACGTTGCTGCTGGTATTTTTAAAAAATAATATGTTCAATAGAACAGTGTTTATTTGAAGTAGAACTCTTTTGTAACATCAGAAATGTCTTTAATGTTAATTTTAATCAATTTAATGCATCCTTGCTGAATAAAAGTATTAGGCCTATTTTCTTTCAAAAAAAAAAAAAAAAAAATCATACTAACCCCAAATTTTGAACGGTAGTATATGTATGCCGTACCTGATGGGGGATGACAGTTTGAAGTAATTTTCACATTTCTCCATGGATGTGATGTGGGAGAGACTGGTCACCTCACTGCCCAGCCTGCACCTCCTCTCCAATTCAGCAGAGCTGGCCTCCCATGATTCCTCTCCAGACCCCAGGCTGGGCTCATGCAGTGTCATGTAGGTTATACTGCACAAAACAGTGTAAAAAAAAACAGTGGGTTTGACACTGTGGTGCTTACAAAAGCAGTCCAAGAGATTGACTTCTGACTCAACCAATGGCGTGAGTTTGGGGCGGGACTATCTGTTTAGTGGTAAAATTAATTAGCTTGACCTGGGAAACCTGTTTACAATAATCATTACTTTTGCAGTCGTTTTTGTTGCCACTAGATTCATGGAACCAAAACACTTCACCTTTAAATTTAGCTGTGAAAATCCAATCCCTCTTGGCTAACTTTTACTATCATCCAAAGTAAAACGTCACTTCTGCAGCTACGAAGCGATCAGTCATCTAAATGCTAATTGCAGCCACACAACAGAAATTAAAACCAACGAAAGGTGTTAAAAGCCTGTTATGCTACACAGTTCTTTGACAAATTCATGCTAAGAGAGGATATACCTAAGTGCCTAGACATAACTAGAGGCTTTTGTGTTGATTATAGGCAGCAAGATACATTATTCTGACTGAGAGCACAATATAATCGCTATCAGCATTAGCATTCAGCTCACTGCCTTAGAGAGGGAATGAAAAATGTATTACTGAGGGCAGCAGATAGCAACCAGCCATATTAGCACTATGAACAACAGTTTACTCCATGTAGGACCCTTGATCTCAGAGGGCTGTCATGATAACCAGGGGTCTTCAATAGAGTGTCCGCAGTGGTACTGCAGGGGGCCCACCGATTGTTTGATATTAAACTAATTTGTGAAAACTGATAAACAAAACACAATTTTAATTTAACTTCAAATACATCTAGAAGCTAAAATTTAGCAGTGTTTCATTATTAAAATATAATGTCACGTATATGACTTATGCTCTATACATCTGCAATCATAAAGTATGTAAATACATCAATATGGTATCTTATGTTGTAAATAAAAATCTGTTATAGAATTTAATTTAATTAAAAATTTTAATTTAATTTGAACATTTTATTTAATTTTTGCTCACAATTTCTACACAATCAAATATTTTAGAGTTTGACATAAAAAATAAAAATGCATGTTCATAATAAAAATGCTCATAGATTTTTATACTTTACATGACTTTTCTAGATCTAGAAATTATATTTTTTAAATGAGGCTTCTTCAGATATTGAGTGGGTTATTGAGGGCTTGAATCAAAATAATAAATATCTTATTTTTTGTTTAAAATTATTTTAATATGTTTTGTATTATTTTTAGCAATTGTAACTCCCCCCCCCCCCACACACACACATTAAAATCCTGTGTTTCATTCCATTTGAATTTTCATTCAGTTTGCAATTTCCATAAGAAAACTCATCCTACTTTTTATGAGATTTTTCAGCATTGAAGAGGACATAATATCCTCCAAACAAAATTAATACAGGTGTAATCCTTATGACTATAACCCTTCTTGTTACATAAAATCACTGGCTTTAGAGTTCTGGTAGGGATACATGGGTGAATCAAGGACTCATTCTGGGGAAAACAGGAAATGCATTAAACAAAATAACTCATGCCTCAAAAACGCTGACAAACAAAGAACTACATAGTTGGTTCCCCACATAAAATTATTGATATGTATACAAAAATTTTGTATGGAAAATTGTGCAAATAACATGGCTAGTCAGAACATATTCTTCACTGGTTGAGCGAAATTGAATGCGCTCCAGTCTAGTATCATATTCAATGTGTTGGAATCATTCCCGATTATTATAGAGGCTGACAACTGAAAGTTCAGATACTGTACTGCAGGCAGTGTTTGGTTTAATTAAGAAGTAAATAGAGGTCAAGACCACTTCAAGATATCAAAATGCCATACATTATGTGAGGAACTCTGTTTGCCTTCAACCTGGTAATATATAAAGTAATTGTTGGAAATGAAGGTCACAAAGCCACTTTTTCTCATTACTGAATGAGAATGAGTTCGGTAATTACAGACCCCAGGTAATATTCCTACAGCTGTTCTGCAGAAGCTTTCTTGACTAAAGCCAAGTCAACAGGTCCTGCAATCACTCAAAAGAAACGAGTGATTAACACTTGCAACAACTTGCAAATAAAAATGATGTTCTATTATGCTTAACAGACGATTCATTAAATAGCCAGAAAACTTTGATTTGTATAATTTGGTGTATATGATTATACCTGAATGCGTATCAAGCTCTGATTTGCTCGCAGATGATTACTTGAAAAAGGTGATTATAAAGCAGGAGTACCATTGGATTTTATTGTTATTGGTAAATAAATACATTTCGATGTCAAATCAAATCAAATCAAATCAGTAAAAACAAACCTTACCAGAATGCCGAACAGAAAAGAAAACAAGAACAACAGAACATCAAATATGAAACATTGTGAAATCAACAGGGAAATATATATAGGCTCACCTGTCATTTTGGGGGAACTTGAGAAGGGGTGACCGTTCTGTGTGGTTGGCTTGGTTGGATTTGCCTTTGAGGAGGTTTACCATGCTGAAGCTGTGCCTGGGAACAAGGAGAAAACTTATTAAATCTGAGCATGATGTCTGTCATAAATAACATCTCAGCCACATTTAGAAATCAATTCCTGGCATCCATTTTTAATGACTCTTCTATAAAAACTGGCAGCTGAAATAAAATGGAACTAAAAGTCTTTGAGCAGAACTAAAAGTCATTCTTATTTTTTGGTCTCTAATCTTTACACCACTATGAAACATCCTGGTCTAGTGTGTCAAACAAGGTCTAAGCTACAGGATCATAAAATAAATGTAGATTTTCAAACATTAGCAATTATATAAGTCATCCTTCTGGTCCATTGTGTCCTCCTACAGCTGTCTTGATGATTTAACTGACACCTCGTAACTTGTCAGGTTGGATGGGCATCAGCTGTTTTGCAGATTTACAGAGGCAAGAAAGTGATATAGTTATGACAGGACAACAGGATCCTGCTTATTCAGCCCTTGAATACTAGAATAATGTTCTGCCCTTGGTTTCAATGCTATAAAATACAGTGACACAATGAAGTAAATCAAACAATTGCTTTGTGACTTTATTTTGTGCCAGTGAAAGGCTCATGTAATGCATGAATCCCTAACAAAAGTCAATGCCGCAATCTCACGATCTTAAAATATTTATCTTTTAACATGTCATATAACAGATATCCAAGTTTAGAGTATCATTCAAAGAAATCAGGACTATAATGTACATATAAAACTGAAATCCTGAGACAGGAAATCAGTTGTTCTTAGTGGCATGTGCCACATTTATATGTCCACAGTGTCTTCATTTAGAAGTTGCAATTCTCTTGGGCCTGGATCAGGGGTTTTCAGCAGGGGCTCCATTCCAGTACAGCGGGGGGGGTCAAACTTTTTTGTGGATTTTTTTCTCTCCGTTAAAAAAATGACCAAAGCAAAATGTCAACTAAAACTAAAGAACATCTTTTATTGTTCCTCCCAAAATAAAATGTATTCTATAAGACAGGGATTCCCAAACTATTTTGTCAGCCGAACCCCTCAGATGTAAAATATTTATTTGAAATACTGCCTGAGAATTTAAGCTATTATTTCAATAATTTAAGAACACATTTGCATGTCCTCTGATGCTGGTTAATTGTCACATGGCATGCAAATAAACATATAAAATATCGAATCTTTTTTAGTAGGTATAGGCCTGCATGATGGCCAAAACATTATATTGAAATTATTTTGTCATATATTGTGACTGAGATTTGAATTGATGACATTTCATCTCATATGAAAACTATATCTTACACGATCTTAAATGTATATTTATAAAACATATTGTGATTTCAGTTTTATTTCAATTAATTCTGCAGCACAATTGGGTTATTTTAATTTTACATTTGATTTATTTCAACATTAGCTTTTCATTATCTCATGAACCCCCTGCAGTTTCCTTGTGAAGCCCTGTTTGGGAAACCCTGGTATGCATCAATAATAATTATATTAATGGATTTGTAATGTAAGCATCATAAAAGGTATGTAAATAAATTAATATGGTACTAAATGCATACCTCATAATACCTCATATATTTCAATATAATTGAAAAGGGCCACTGCATTGCTTCATTCAGTAATCACACTTTATCCTCTAAACTTCCTCAGACAAGGACAACTTTATTTACTGTAGTCATAAAGCAAACATTTCACATCTCATATACTCAATAACAACAACAAAAAAAAAAAAAAAAAAAAAAAAAAAATCAATAGAAGTCTCCAGAAGAAGAGGGGGGAGAGAAAGGATGGGTTCTGAGCTATTGCTCAGACAGAGACACCAGCAGTGTTGATATTTTTCGGCCTGTGTGAATAGAACAGATGGAAATCCTGAGAACTCTGTGGGCTAATTACTGGAGCCTCTTCAGTAATCTAATAATTGTGAAAAATTCTCTGTTTGTCATAATTAATGACAGTTTAAATGGGTAAAGTCCCTCTTATCTCTTCAATTGGCTCTGAGTTTGTGTATGAGTTATGGAGAGCCTTTTGTAGAATGCCAGAATAGATCAATGCTGCTCAGCACAGGCCAGACTATAGAGTCAACCCTAGTCCAATTCTAACACATCATTGGGCAAATCCCAAACCTCAGCTGCTTAGCATTACAGAGGACTCAAACAACTCACCCACCCCAACCGATGCCTCTGCTCACTGCAAACAGCTGGGATGGGGAGGGAGTGAGTGTGAGTGAGTGAGTGAGTGTGAGTGTGAGTGTGTGTGTGTGTGTGTGTGTGTGTGTGTGTGTGTGTGTGTGTGTGTGTGTGTGTGTGTGTGTGTGTGAGCGTGTGTGAGCGTGTGTGTGTGTGAGCGTGTCTGTGGGCCCCAGACAAGACATAATAGCCATGGCCTCCAGGATATATCCTGGTGTTGAATTTGGGCAAAAGGGAGATTAGACAGGATATTTCAAGGCCTTTAATCCCTCTCCCTGCAGTTACACAACGGAGAGGAGATTTGAAATGTTAGCTCCCCGAATGTAGGATTTATAAATGAAGCAAAGCCTTCTCTTATTGTGCCTGAATCCAAGTGTGTGAGGTCCAGATGAGAATGAAACCAAAGAGGGGGGAGTACATAACCCAGTGGGACACCTACCATCCTCTTAGATGCGGCCTAGAATACCAGTCTAATTGAACGCTACCTGACATACTCAATTTAATTTTATGGACAATACAAAGAAAACTGCTCCATTTTTAATAATCTCATACTGTGAAGTCAAACAGAAATTTCAAAAAGAATTTTTAATACTTTTATTAAGCAAGGATGCATTAAATAACACAAAAGTGACAGTAAAAAACATTTATAGTTTTACAAATATGTGTGTGTGTGTGTATATTTTATTATATGTGTGTATATGTATTATATTTCTATATGTGTTTTTACAGTACTTTTGATCAAATAAGTGCAGTCTTGATGAGCATAAGAGACAGAAAATTTTACTGAGACCAACCTTTCAGATAATACTATATGTGCAATAATATATGGCATATTTATATATAACTGTGGCGTATTTCCCATACCACAGAAAGATAAACAAACAACTATTGAAATGCATATTTTGTAAACTAATACATATGATGTGATCAGCTGATTTCATTGAGACTGGTTATCATTAAAGTATTCCTGTAGGAGAGAGCAGTCATGAGAGCAGAAGCAGACCACATCTCATGCATGACTAACAATTAATCACGTGATGGCTGCTCTGAAACTGTACTGTCTAATCCGAAAAGTGTCACAACCACAAGCTTGAGATTAAGACCCCCATCGTCATAGTCTACAGTATCAACTCACACACATATTTTTTCTATCACAAAGACACATTTGATGTTATGTGACTCCACACGTGAGCACCAATCCTCTTTAGAGTCGATTAGCAGCTGTTTCACACAGAAAAGCTCTCACTAGGGGTTCTGGAGACCTTATCTGCCAAATGTGTTCTGTTGAATGTCAGCCATAATAGTGGAAGTACAATGGAAGCACATTTTGCATTAAGATTCCTTTCTTGGCATGAGGTTTCTTCTAAACATCTCAAAGGTGATGCGTGTTACTTTGTTAAAATACTTTCTCTTACCACAGTTTAATGTGCAGAGACAAATATAAGCAAGTCATTCAAAGACTGATCTCCCAGAAGAATGTAAACACTGTGGCACTATCGAAACTTTTGTTCTGTTTGTTTGTGCTCAAAAGTCTGGTTGAATGTGTTTAGGGCAGGACAACCTGTTTGTCCAAAATTTTGACATATGATGCATTCAAGTCCTCCAGGAAGTTGTGATTATGACGTTAGGTGTGTTCAAGTCAAGTTGGTTGGAGAAAGATGGTGGCATTCCCAGGGTTATTAAATAAAACTTAACTAAAACTATTAAAAATATAAATAAAAAATAAAAAAAATTAATTGAAATAAAATCTCAAAAATTCATTACAGTCAATATTTCTCATTTTAATTTAGTTTAACTTGATGTACTAAAATAAAAAAAAGAGATAAAACTTCCAAAACCAAAAATTACTAAAAATTACAAAAACAAACAAACAAACAAATACAGTGCTTTTTGTGTTTTTATTAAATTTATGAAGGTACTATAAAGTAAATTGTTAAATATTGTATTTATATATTAGTTATCATAATTATACAATACTATCATATTTTTACATTCAACTTAGCTAGATTTACTGTTAATGTAAAAATAATAAAAAAAAAATAATAATACTTTAATTAATAAAGAACTGACCATCAATACAGATGCTGCAACTCAAAGAAAGTTGTGAGTTTCCCACATGTAATTCCAACTTGGAATTATTATCTTGAATGTACAAGTAAACTAATCAAACTAATAACTAATTAGAACTAATTATTAATTATAATATGAATTATAATTCATGAAAATATAAAATTAAAATATACTTAAAAGTATTGTTCACCCCCCCCCCCCCCCCCCAAATAAAAATCTGTTATTCTGTTGTGTGTGTTCTTTTTTTTTTCATTTAATGAAAGTGAGTGGGATTCAGTGTTGTTTAGGGCTCCACTGACTTTCATTTTATGGACAAAAACATTCCTAAAAGAAGAAGAATGTCAGTAATGTAAGTTTGGAACACAATGAGATATAGTATTTGATGATGGATGAATTTTGAATTTTAATTTTGGGGTGAAATATCCCTTTAAAGGGGTGGTTGACTGTTTTTTTTTCTCTAGGCTTGATTGTGTTCATGGGGTGCAGTCTCATGTGTTAATGCTTCATTATTAAAAAAAAATGCATTATTTTTCACATAATTGACCTTTATTCTACACTGCTCTGTCTCTTCTCCTATAAACACCCTGATCATTTCCTGCTTTTATGAAAAGTTCCGCCCCTCACCTCAGCGGCATGTGCTCCGGTTGTATTGTAAACAATGGCGTCATCTATATTGCTTATCAATTTGAGCCGTTTGAGACCCAGAGAATATTAGTGAAGAGGATCGCGCAGAACCTGTGCAAGCATGGCTCTTAATGGTATGTTTTTTGTTTGTTGTTGTCTCATACTATTAGATGCGCTGTTATTTGTAAATGCTACTGCTTCTGTTAGCTTTTAATATATGGTTTTATCCTGATTAAAGCTTTAATAAAGTACGGCAACCGCACGCACATCCATGTATAACGCTTCTCATAGCTATGTGAAAATAAGTGTATAAATGGAAAAGTTCATTGTTTGAGCTGATCTGATGATCTGAATGAGAGAGAGAGAGAGAGAGAGAGAGAGAGATGCAGAGCAGGGCGACACGAGGAACAGGATTTAGAACTGCTGCTTTAGAACATTGGTTTTTAAACTTGTGAATCCATTAGAATCGTTAGAAGACAGAATTGCGATTCATATATGAATAAATTTTTATGGTGCACCCCTAGTCTTCTCTTCCTCTTCTCTAAAGCAGCACAACATGGCCTCGCCCCCTTTGCTGCATGTTCCCAGGGGCGGGGTTTATCGTAGCTCGTTGTAGTCCCTATACAAGCCGTTTTTGTAGGCATTAAACTGCCAGAATTTTAAAAGATGCTATCTCCGTTTGCATTGAACTTTCAGCGCTGCAACTTTGCAGATATTGTTTTTGCTCAAACAGCAACATTACACAATAACTAATGTAAAAAACGTGAAATCACAATCAACCATCCCTTTAACAGAATTGATTCTTGATGAACTATTTGACTGTCCTACCTATCATCTTGATGGACGTCAGTGTAGATTATGCAGTGTCCCGAGGGCATGGCTGCAGCCTGCAGCAATTTCTGTGTCTCTCTCTTCCCAGAGAATCCCTCCAGCAGACGAAGCTCATCAAAGTTCCCAGCCACAGTGTCAGACTTTCTGCAGCCTACCCTGCTGGAGTGACCCTGGCCTCCGGTTTGAGACATCTCCACCTCAATATTACTCTTATTCTCCAGGTACATCTTCACTCAGGCACACTGGACTGCAACTGGAGGAGAAGGGGAACACTGAGGTCAAATGATCTTTTAATGCAGCACAGGTTTCATATTTATGGTAACTAGCATCAGATGAGTTGTTTCGAGACTTACATTTCCAGTTTAAAATGACTTCTGTAAGCCACGTACAGAACAATGATGTATAGACAGAAATAATAAGATACAGAACTGCATTGCGTATGATTTTATTCCATAAGGATGCAGCTGCCCCCTCTAGTGCTTACCATGCATATAGCAAATACAATCAAAAAACACTCGTATTTTTTCCATCAAGACTCATTATAATTACCAAGACACTTTAGATATATGGAATAATAAGTATTAATGCCACAAACACTACTGTAAGCCTTCTTAAAGTGTATGGTCACATATTATAGTCACAATCCCTTTGCTATTTCAAAGTCTCAGGCGCTTAAGGAAAAACAGGCACTTAAAGAGTTAACCTCTCAATCTGTGACTGACAGCTAGACTGTAAGGTTCCAGTCTGAGTGTCACAGACACAGAAGTATCCTAATTAAGAACTTACTTCACCCTTTTGACCCTGGCATTACTTTTCTACTCACCCTCCTTCACACAGAGACCTACATCTTCAAACATAGACCTCTATGAACTCACAGCTGTAGAAAGAGTCTAACTTTAATGGTAATACAAAAGTTTGTGTGTGTGTGTGTGTGTGTGTGTGTGTGTGTGTGTGTGTGTGTGTGAACAATGTGGGAAATGGTTTACTAACTTTTTAGAGTTGCATTTATTTACATATGCACAGCTTTAGAAACAAAAATCCTTATCATAAATATATTTGTATAGTTTACTATTGCAGATATTTTTAAATCCCACCCCTACTCCAATGTTGTTATTGTTAAATAAAACTAAAATTAATTCATTATTTAAGAAAAATTAAGTGAAATAAAATAAAAATAAAATATAAATATTAGATGTAAAACATTCTAAAAATGAGAAACGTTGCATTGACAAAAGAAATACAATACGTTTAAGTAGAAGTACTCAAACTTCTTAAATTAACATAAATTAGGTCTAAATAAATAAATAAACAGAAACTACTAAAAGATAAAAACACATGAAATTACTAAAACTTAAAATGAAAACTGAAAAAATAAAATTACAGCTAATTCAAAATCTATAACAGCACTGCCCTACCCTAAATCTAAAATACAGAAATAGAGAGAGATCAGTGGTTACAATATTAATATAACACTACATAAGAGCTATTACATAGATATTTTAAGCCATTATAAAGTCAAAATAGTTAAAGGTGTTAAATGTTATGGCATTAAACATACAGAATTAAAAACAAAAAAATAAGCTTACTAATTCCATGAATTCAATTTTCTATTCAATATTGAAATCCCTAACCCTAAGACTGAGCAATGGTAATAGCTTTACTCATTCTATTAAGGAGGTTTTATTAAACAGCTCCCCCTAGTGGAAATTATGAAGAAAAAAAATCAAGGACGGACAACAAAAAACCACATCCCTTTTTACTAGCAGACTGCCTCATAATAGAAAAACTTATTTTCACATAACAGAGTATTACATCACTTCACTGACAGCCTATGAGATTTTAGGGCTAATTCTGCCTATATTCTTCCTTTTGAATTGATTGTATATAAAAAAAAAGAGAGTCATTATGTCCTTGAGACCACCACCTATTGTTTGTAGCCCTTAAAAACCACAGGAGTGAGGAAAAAACAACAACACAAAACACCAGAAGTGGCATGACTAATCAATGAAAAGCCACACAATAATGCTTCAGGAATCATAAACCTCTTTCTAGAGTGACCAGGGTAATTGGATTAGGACTAGAGGTCACTCTTTTCTCAAACTGTTCTACAGTTCAGACACAGAGGAGCACTGTGTTGAGACACTGTGTTGAAGGCTCAAGGTCTGCCTGAATAGATGCTTGGACATATCAGTGACCTGTGACCAATGACTAGTGACCGGTGCTTGTTTAATTTCCGTTCTTCACTGTTGCCGAATCAAACAAGCTCTATTGTGCCAGTGGTCAATACAAAGTGCTCACTGTCAGTGTGTTAACACAGTCTGCAGAAACATGTCATCTGCTGTATCAAGAGTTAGTGTCACACTGTAAATGCAACACATCAAGAATATTTCTCTTTCTACCCCTGTTCAAATTAGCCCTGACTCCAGCTCAGATATGGATGGTGGGCCGTACTGTACGAGTCTCTGGGGGTGGGACTAATTTTATTAGTACTTTAGTCATTCCAAATATTTGCAGCTTAGAGAGAGAGAGAGAGAGAGAGAGAGAGAGAGAGAGAGAGAGAGATGGGGGTGGTCAAACATAATATTCAATTATTTATTAACTCAATTTTTTTGTTGTCACAACAGTGGTTCAGAATTTTTTAAACAAAAATTAGATTTTTATATATATATTATACACACACACACATACATATATATATATATATATATATATATATATATATATATATATGTGTGTGTGTGTGTATATGTATGTGTGTGTATATACATAAAACTGTACTTCAGAGCAAAAGCTAAAGGCTTTACCCTTTACCTCTGAATCAAAGAAATATTAATCCGTAAAGAATCTTAACACACACAAAGCTGTCACACACACTCCAGACATTACTGTACATTCCTCTTTGCCCCCTCTCCTCTCTCTCCCAGTGTGGGAAGAAAAATTAATCCATTGAAAAATGCATTTAGTACAAATACTGTATGTGAAAATGAGACCATCTCAAATAAAAAATTGCAGAGATTTGTGTTTGCTTTTGTTTTCATTTTGTTTTTGTGAATACAAAAGGCAAAAATCATCCAACATTTACATAAAAGATCATATTAAATAGACATGGTCTGAAATTATATTCAATATTCAAATTGCATTCAAAGTCAACTAGTTCAAATGTACTGCAAATGCAAATTATAATTGAATTCACTTCACTGTTGCAGTTTAGTAACCAAGATCATCTCTTTTTCATCCCTTTTTTTCTCTGTTCAGACAGATTTTTAAAAAATTGTATTAAAAATATCGGGGAATATTTTAATTTTACTTCTACCTTTTTTCCCCTTTTTTTTTTTTTTAAAACTAAACTCCTTACCTGCCAATTCAGAGAATGAAACGGTGAAGTGGGCAAGATGATGATGATGATGATGATGATAACGATGATGATGATGATGATATTATAATATTAAAACAAAAATTAAAAAGTCAAAAAAGAAATCCAGTGGGTCCGAACGGGTTTGGCTGGCTCACGAGTGCCGCACACAGGCTGCAGGTTTTCATGAGCTCAGGAGGAGGAGGAAGATGCTCAGTCTTAAATGGAAGTTGTAGACTTCTTCTAGGAGATGGAGGGAGTGACCCACAGCAAACTCTGCACACAGACAGAAGAGAGTGAATTAACAGCCCTCCCTCTTTCCTCTTCTGTCAGACCCTCTGATAGGCCTACCTTGTGGAAGTGGACACTCATTAACGCTGGTAGTGTTTAAGGCATGTCCAACTTCCCCCAAATGCCTAAAGACACCCACCCCTTTTCAGACCAAAACAATACACACAATGAAGAAATGACTGTTTCTTGCACACACACTCAAGTATTACTCACTAGCAAATTACTATGTATGACGTTATTGCTTAAAGCTTCTCCTACTTATAAGAGCTGAAGGAATCTCACTGCCCTACTTTGCATTTGGTCTTACTGATCAAGGCCTGCTTTTACAAAGAGCAGTCAAACACAACACAACACAACACAACAGGAGCAGTTTATCAGTTGACTTATTTGCACCTGCTGTTATTTTGCCAAACACAATTTAAGAGAAACATCTGAGGCAAAGTTGACATAAATGAATCAGTCCCTTGAAATACAAAATGAGCTTTAATGAGCAATAGTTTTTTTTTTATTATTATTTACCAGCATTACTAACTCAGTATTTCCACATTTTCTACAATCTGCGATGACAGAATTTCTCAGTGCGTTCCAAACGGGATATATCGCCCTCCGAAGGGCACTTTGGAGTGAAAACAATCATGGCCGCCCGATTGAAGTGTCGTTCCAAACCAAAGTGCTCAGAATTAGCCACTTCAAAGAGCCCTTCGGAATGAAGGATTTCGAAGGGTACAACTGATGGACACTTCGGGCTCCCATGATCCTTTGCACTGATTCTTTGCATGATGACGCCGCCTCCGTATAATGACGCAGAAGGGCACTTCAAGAAAAAGTTGTTTGGTCCACTACACCCTTCAACCCTTCGAAGCTCTCACTCCGGAGGGTAAACCCTTTGAAGGGATTAGGGCATAGGGATGAGCCCTTCCGAATGGAACGCAGGGAAAGTCTTCACAAGCATCATTAAAAAAAACAGGTGTCAGCACTAATGAGGAGACATAGCAAGCAGATTATTGGCAGGGGTCGAAGTCAGAGGTTAGGTATCAAATTAACCACGAAATTCAACAACATAATCCTATTTGTTTTAAAGGAACTAATAAAGTAGAAAAGACATGAATTATCCAAGCTGATTCTGGGTGGGCAACTTTTAACACATAGTTCTGCATTGGACTTAAACTTACCCACTTTCTTTTCATTGTGAATCACATTTCAGAACAGAATGCATGTGAAAGTGTCATTAAGCAGCCAGATGGAAAGCAGGAGAGAGCTGAGTGATCATGGAGGTGATGTGGTGTATCACATGGGTTGGAAAAAGCGCTGTTGATCGCTGTGGGGAAGAGGAAAGAGTGAGAGAGACTTTCATGTGACTTCTAGTAGATTCTGGATTTTAGCCCAGTGCACACAGTCTGAGGTCTTCACTCCTCTCATATCAGAAGGGTTATATCCAATACAATACAATGTATACACAAGCTGGATCATGCTGGATAAAAGTTTTACACAAACATGCAGAGATCATGCTCAAGTGCTGCTGTCATTAAGGCAAATGGGGAACTTCTTACTCATTTTAACAGGCACTGATGATGGTACGATACTAATAAGAGGGAAATGATTTGAGAATAATCAAAACCGACAACTCCTTCAATCAGACAGCTGTTTGGATTCATTTATATTTCCTAAGCACTTCCTGCACATTCCTCAAAGAAAAAAGCCTTGATGTGTAGTATCAGCTCAGAGTGATCCTGTGGGAACCCATTTATACTGGTGTACATCAGAAATGGGAGAGACCGTGAAACCCACTGAAGTGCATAATTGGACTTTGCAAGGTCAAACAGAGTCTTCGGATAATAACGAGGAAAGGAGACAAAAAGAGGTAAAGATAAGTGTGCGCTATCCAGTATGTGGCTATTGAGATCCTATAAAACATCCAATAGATCCAGCCACCAAAGGATCCCGGCTGTCTGAGACCTCCTAATCACAAAAAAGTCCACGCTGACCACACACATGCCCTCCTACAGTGATGCCTGCTTATGCAACCCAACTGAATGAATTCAACTCTTCTTACTGTACATAACATTTCATTTCCTCAATCGATAGGAAAAGCAAGAAGGGTACAGGAACTCCTCAAATTTTAAGATTAATTAAAGCCGTATTTCATAAGCAAATATACAGTGGGGTTCACTACTGAAAAATATTGTCTCATATATGTATTGTATTGTGTGTGTGTGTGTGTGACTTTCAAATCACATGAGCCAATATTTTATTCACAATAGAACATAGAGAACATAAATGTTTAAACTGAGAAATTTTACACTTTTATCCACTAAATGAGCTAATTTCAAATTTGATGCCTGCTACAGGTCTCAAAAAATTTGGCACGGGGGCAACAAAGGGCTGAAATAGCAAGACATTTTGAAAAGATTCAGCTGGGAGAACGTCTAGCAACTAATTAAGTTAATTGACATCAGGTCTGTAACATGATTAGCTATAAAAGGGATGTCTTAGAGAGGCAGAGTCTCTCAGAAGTAAAGATGAGCAGAGGCTCTCCAATCTGTGAAAGAATGCGTAAAAAGATTGTAGAATACTTTAAAAACAATGTTCCTCAATGTTAACTTGCAAAGGCTTTTCAAATCTCATCATCTACAGTGCATAACATCATCAAAAGATACAGAGAAACTGGAGAAATCTCTGTGCATAAGGGACAAGGCCGAAGACCTTTGTTGGATGCCCGTGGTCTTCGGGGCCTCAGACGACACTGCATCACTCATCGGCATGATTCTGTCATTGACATTACAAATGGGCCCAGGAATAATTCCAGAAACCACTGTCGGTAAACACAATCCGCCGTGCCATCTGCAGATACCAACTAAAGCTCTAACATGCAAAAAGGACTATGAATGCTGAAAGTTATATAAAGGTTTTAGAGCAACATATGCTCTCCTCCAGATGACGTCTATTTCAGGGAAGGCCTTGTGTATTTCAGCAGGACAATGCAAAACCACACACTGCAGCTATTACAACAGCATGGCTTTGTAGTAGAAGATTCCGGGTGCTGAATTGGCCTGCCTGCAGTCCAGATCCTTCACCTATAGAGAACATTTGGCGCATCATTAAACAAAAAATACGTCAAAGATGACCACGAACTCTTCAGCAGCTGGAAACCTATATCAGGCAAGAATGGGACCAAATTACAACACCAAAACTCCAGAAATTCATAACCTCGATACCCAGACGTCTTCAAACTGTTTTGAAAAGACGACGAGATGCTACACCATGGTAAACATGCCCCTGTCCAAACTATTTTGAGACCTGTAGCAGGCATCAAATTTGAAATGAACTCATTTTGTGAATAAAATTGTAAAATTTCTCAGTTTAAACATTTGTTATGTTATCTATGTTCTATTGTGAATAAAATATTGGCTCATGTGATTTGAAATTCTTTTAGTTTTCATTTTATTCAAATTTAAAAAACGTCCCAACATTTCCGGAATTCGGGTTGTATTTTTCATTACAAATACATTGATCAGAATATCAATTCAAGTGAAAAGTTTAAGTTTAATGAAGCCTGACTTGCTTCAAACAAGTGTTTTGGTTTTCACAGGCTGTTTGAACCATTTATGAATGTACAGTAAAGTCAGACCTTGCTGCTGCATTCTTAAAGTAGTACAGTTTTACAGCTCTGGTTCCTTTCTTCTCCCTGCCTGGAGCCAACCCGACATGAGTAGAGCACCTGACCCATTCCAGCATAATGCGCTCTGTGATTTCTGCTTATGAAAGAAAGAAAAAAAAAAAAAGCATTAAGACTGTGAAGAATGCTCCTGCTTTCTAAGCCAAATTAAGCCATCATAGAACACTTTCCCCTCCTCTTTCCTCTCTGTCATGCACCCCTAATACCCTTTTATCTTCACGGCCTACGTCACACTTTGAAGTAGACAGAGGATAGAGGAGGCGGGTTACGATGTGACCCTTGACCTCTGAGCTTACTATTGTGGCCCATTAACAACAAAGCCTGTGAAACAAAAGTAATATATACGGAGCTTGACGGCTCAGGGCGGTTCACGTATAAACATCACTTGACTATCCTCTGGCTGCACGTGAGAGCTGTAAGGGAGTGGAAGTGCTCACTCTCTACCACATAAGCCAATGCGAGTCGTGCAGGTCATTATGAGGATTTTATTAAACCGTTTAGGTTAGTGTTCGAGAGGAATGTGTCTTAAAGGGTCTGAAAATTCCACACGAGACTAAAGCCAAAGTAGATGAACCCAAACCATGTTAACCTGAAACAATAGCAAACTGACTACATATTTGGGCATTTCAAATTATATGTATATGTATATATGCACTTTTAGAATGCATTTGATTTCATTATTATTAGTAGAACCATTATTTCCAGTATTGATACCAGTATTGATACCAGAAGTACTTTCAGAGTTTACATTTTCAAATTCAAAAAACAAATTTGAATTTTAGAATAAACTGTTACCACTCTTTTCTACCAGATAGTGAATATGGATTTTATATAATATAGGCTATCATATTAAATATCAGGCATAATCAAAACTACATATTGTTTTTGCTTAAAATGTGATATTTACAGTTTGCCATTGGGAATAAAACACCAAAAGCTAACATATTTTTATTTCTATTTATTTTATAAATAACTCTATCTATCTATGCATTTAAGATATATCAATCGATATTTTGAACGATATATTGGCAACTATACTGCTATCGGCTAATATTTCCTTTTTATAAATCTACTGAATTTTTCCCCAATTCAAACAAGTAATATATACTCTATAAAGACACAAAAATGTATAATTATATAAATTCAAAAGAAATTTAGGAAAACAGGTTTCAAAACAAGAAAATACAACTTACAAGAGAAATTTGGTTTAAATTTCTTAACAGAAATTAACATTTATTTATAACATGGGAATGAGACCTCTCAAACACATGGCACAATCAATTTATATACATTCCATTAGGAGAACAGTGCAGACACATATAGTAGGAGGAGAGAATACAGTGACCGACGACCTAAAAACAACCCCTGACCAGGCTTCCACTGACCAAATGAGAAAACAAAATGCGCTGCTCAAAGTTAAAAAGGTTCTTAAAGAAACTGCTGTTTTCAAACAGAGGCAAAGCTACAGTTCATAATACTACCCATTTAACACAAAATCGATCAGGAGTCTGTCAGGAGTCGTCTACCACAGTGCTAGGCTAAGCGGTCTGTCCTCTGTAATAAAACGTGAACACAATGTTTAACAAAGTTGTGTAGTTTCTCCCGTCTTCCTGGTTCTCTTCACAACAAAGATAAAAAAAAAAAAATATCTCCATTTTGCTTTTCACCAGCTTAATAGTGTTTTAAAGCTAATTGCACATAATGATATACACTTTTTTTCTCTTCATTTAGTTGTATTTGTGTCTATGCACATATTAATAAGTGAGGTTAAAACAGACACCTTCAGTTCAGTTTTCATTTAAACTTCTTTTTGTCAGCTTATTTTCAAGGCTTCCTACACTATGTCTGTGTGTGTGTTTGTGAGATGGCGTTTAACCGGGGGTTAAGAGTTCAGTGGCCTGTCAGGTAATCCTGCGTGGAGTCGGAAGCAAAGGAGTCCGCATCCTCATTGTCAGAGTCGTCGCTGCTGTCATCTGCGGCCGGCTCACCGCTCAAAGCAATTCGTGCGTAGTCATCCGTGTCAATGGACTTGCAGAAGTGAATGGCGTATTTTAGTTTCTCCTCCAAGACTAGCTTACAGGAGTAGCGAGGCAGCTTGAGCAGGAAGAAGCAGGTGTAGGACTCTGGGAGGAAGTGGTCCGGGGGGTTGTATTTGTCCAGCACCTGGTCAAATAGGACAAATACTCTAAAAATGAGCACTAATATTTATTTGTACACATCATTTATCTAATATTCATATACACACAGGTTACAGCTTTTACTATATTTTTGATAAAATAAATGCAGCCTTAGTGAGAATGGCAGTGTATATATACGCGGTTAAGTGGATATTCATTTTTGGGGAACAGTTCCTTTAAGTGACACTTTTCAGAGCTACAAGTTACCTGCACCACAAAGTCTCGTCCACGGAAGTCTGCGATGGTCCTGGGGAGGCGTGTGCGACCCCAGACGAACCTGAGGAAGAGCGAGCGTTCGGTGTTGGAGAAAGACTCCATCACCTCCCAGAACCACTGGATGAGAGGAGCAGTCGGTTCCACCCCCTTATATGTGGCCACTGATTTGAGCAGGTGCAGGGGGATGTCTGGACTGCCACACACCTAAACACAAACAAGTGATATGCAGTCTAATAAGAACTCATGATGACATTTGCTCAGTCTATGTTTATATGTTGAAGACGCACTAACCATGGTCTCCAGCTCATAGCCGGTAAAGAGAGAGAGCAGAGGCACCGGTACCACACGTGCCATACCTTCTCTTACTGCAGACACCTGCTCATCGAACTCATGCAGCCTGAAGAAACAAAACAACAACATATCCATTTTATTCATCAACACTTTTTACTCCAGAGAATTGGTTGGTAACATTTTTTTCAGCAAAATATTCACACCTGTAATTTATTGCTAGCCGCACATATTCGCTGCGGTTATCTAGGCTGATGTGGGAATGTTTGGAGCTGAGCTGGACTTCCTGTCCACAGGCACTGGGCACAGTGAAGGGCAGAGGCATAGCTTCAAACTCCTCTGCAGACGCCTCATTATCTCTGATATACATCAGACCGGGAATAAAGTCCTTGTCCACCTAACAAACACAAAAAAAGGGTGAGGTCAGATGTAAAATACTGTGAAAAGCAAGCAAGTAAAACTTGAAATAAATATAATATATATGCACCATTGTGCAAAAGTTTGGAGTGAGAATTTAGTTTATTTCTTTTTAAAGAAATGAACACTTTTTCAACTAGTACCCACTGAATTGATCAACAGCATCATTAAAGAAATTTACGTTTCAAAATATTTAGATTTCAAATAAATGCTGTTCTTTTCATCTTTATAACCAAAAAATCCTAAAAAAAAGTGCAAATTTCCACAAAATATTAAGCAGCACAACTTTTTTCAGCATTGAAAATACCAAAAAAAAAAGTGTTTCTTTTTATTAAGATTTATTTTTGGCTTTAATTTTAATAGGACAGATCAAAGTTGACAGGAAGCAAAGTGGGAGAGAGAGGGGGGGTATGGGATCGAGAAAGGTCTGCGAGCTGGGACTCGAACTCGCAACGCCTGAAATGCAACGGCGCTATATGTCGACACGCTGCCCACGAGGCTATTGGTGCACACAAGAAATGTTTCTTGAGCACCACATCATTTCAGAATGATTTCTGAAGTATCATGTGACACTGAAGACTAGAGTAATGGCTGCTAAAAAAATTCAGCTTTGCCATCACAGGAATGAATTACATTTTAAAGTATTGTTATTTTTAAATTATAGTAGCATTTCCCAATTTTACTAATTTTTTTTAATATTTTTTGTTTGATAAAATAAACAGTATTGGTGAGCATACAAGGCTTCATTCAAAAACATAAATAAATAAAACACAAAATATAATAAGTAAGTATCACTAGTATTTTGAATGACTTGAGCATATTTAAATAAAACTTCCAGAATCAGATCCCAGTAAATCTTCAAACTGCAGTTGGATGATCTGAGTGATCAAGCAGGAGTATATCCTGTGGAGGAGACCATCTCCATGACCTAGATTCATTCAACAAAAATGACTGAAGATAGTCTAAACCTGCGCAAATGACTATAGAAAAGGAATGAAAAGAACGTGTGAGTGTTTTTGAGCGCATCACGGTCAGTGTCTCACTGTTGTCTTGTGCTCGGTAATCTTTCTCTTTAACCTTTCTAATATCTCCAGGCAAAAGCAACAAACAACAGCTGCTCTGTGAGCAAGAGACGTCCTGCGCTGAGAAACGCCATCACTGCAGACGTCTCAGCAACACATGATCTCAGCGTGAATGCAGGAGACGCATACACTCACATTCATTTTTACACATCACACGTGCATGTGCATACACTCACCCACACACTTTACTGTGCATCTCAAACAGCACATCTCAGAGAACAATGAAGAAAAAATAAAAATGATATCTGAAAATGATATCTGCAAAACTGCTGGGAAATGCAGTCTTGCTGCAGCACAAACATACCACATAGATTTAGAGAAAGCTGCTTACAGTACATATGCAGTAGAGGTGGTAGGTTTACGGCTGTCATCCATGTCAGCTGACCGCCATTATAGGCAAATGTACAGAATGCATGTTCTCTGGTATGTACTCTCAATTCCTTTCTTTTACATAAATTCAAAAGGGCTTGCCATAAGCTTCAACTACAGACAGACTTACCATGTCATGTAATCGATGTAATGCTGGGGGGTATTCCAGAAAGCAGGGATAACTCTTAATCAACTTGGTTGATTAATCTAAACCTTATTACTCATGGCTATCGGTTGCGAAATGTGGCTAGAAGTTCATTCTGTCACTAAAAATATAAATGAAAAAAGACTGATCAGTCTTCTTTTAGTTCAATCAACCTTTCTTTTTAAATGCGGTTTTTAGCAGTTTTGTTTTGATTTTTGGTTTGTCTTAGATTTATTGTTTTGGTTTGATTTTTTGTGTTTCATTTCGGTTTTGTGAATCAATCAAATCAAATCAACCAATTCAAAAAACAAACACAAAAAATAAATAAATAAATAAAATCAAAACAAATTCTAAACAGAAAATTAAAGACAGACTTTGGGAAAAAAAAAAAAAATTTGGTTTAAAGTAAGATGTCACATATGTATTTTTATTATTATATAACTATATACTGTAACAATGTATATTTTTGCCCAGGTAGAAGTTAAGCCCAGGTATGTAGCATAACCTGCTTTCTGAAAACCCCCCTGAAGTGTCAATTGAAAATAAAACACCAAAAAAGCAGCAAAACAAAAAAAACAAAAACAAACAATAAAGCAAACAAACAAACATGGTTTTATTTTTAATTGAAAATTTTTCTTTTTAACATTTAGGTTTTAGTTTTGTGAAAGTTTTAGTTTGCAATTAAATTCTTGGATTCACACACACATGGTCCTACCTCACTGAGATCTGCAATGGTCAGGTTCATGCCTGCCAGCTGTTTCCACACAGGTTCAGCCAGGTAGAGACTTAGAGGACTTCCTGTACGGATTGCTATTCCCAGGAGTACTCCTATACACAAATAAAAGAAGAGAGCATGGTAGATCAACAGATCTAATGGAGGGAAGTACTACAGCTGTAAAATTTTAGACTGTTTCATCAAGCCTTGAAAGCATTTTCAGTGTGGGAAACACAAGCAGAAGATACCTAGGAAGCGGAACATGCTGATGTGCAGAGGGGACTTGGCAGCTGGGTTGAGCAGGAAGCAATCTCTGTTTGCTCCTGACTCGTCTCGGCCGTTAGGAGTGACGATGAGGAGAGGAGTGAGACCGTTCTGTAGTTCCTCACACATTTCTGCGATAGATTCACTGTATCCGCCACCACAGTCATCAACTGACTCACCTAAAAACACACACAAAGAATAAGAAACATGTTAAAGATACGATCTAAGGGCCTTTTCCCTTCTTTTCCCATCTTTCATCCCTCTCTAAATATAAACTCACCCACAAACTTGACCTTCCAGACCCGGTGTGGCAGCAGCAGACTGTCAGGGCTGAAAGAGCTCATCTTAGCACACATCTGCCCAAATACTGACTTGGTGCCATCCGGTCCTGCCAGTCCTCCTTTACTGCGGGAACGCTTGACCTGGTCGAGAGAATGAGAATAAGTTACTACAGGCTTCTCCATATACAGCATTTCTGCTCTGATGTATAAACTCCATTGTTATGCTTTCCGGCTGTGAGACTTGCCAGATCAGTGCCAGGCTCTAGGGGCCCTATTAGAGGGCCACTGGTCCATGAATAAACATATTTGGGTGTAAATCTCATGAAGAACAGATCCAAAAACAAATCACACATTTATATGATGTTTAATGACCAAATCCCTTAAAATATTAAGATTTAGTGCTGCTAACTCCCTCAAAATTCTAACAAAAATAAAACGGATGATAATAATCATATGGTATACATAGTACTTGCGTGTCCGTGCTGACAGGAAGGAGCAGGAAATGCAACAATAATTACGGTGATTAGGGAAAGGGAGACAATTTTACGGAGGACCCGCTAGCTATTTTTGCCCATTAAAAGTAATTGTTCATTTTGGATTCTGTTTACCACTCTAATGAACTCTCAAACCAAATGGGAAATGCAAGCAAAAATTATCTTTGGTGAATAAATAAAATGCATTTTGTTCATAGTTTTTCAAAATGGAAACATACATGGTTTAAAATTGCAACAAAGAATAACTGTCTGACTCTTTCTGATTTGAGCAAATCAATTGTATTTTCTTCTTATAAGTTTAAAACATAACAACAACAACAATAATAATAATAATAATAAATAATAATAATAACACAATGGGTTACTATTCAATATACTGAAATAAAAATCTGTTTGCCAACATATTTCAAACATGCAAAAAATAAATACATTAGTTTATGGAAAATATTACATTTGGACTCTGACTGTGAGATTTATTTGAGGCCAAATTAGGATAGAGTTGATTGCAAATTTCAAACTACATGTGCAGTTTAAACAAGTGTACCTGTATCCTGTTTAGCTCCACCACCGGCCCATGCTGCCTGTCTCTAACCATAGTGGCTTGAACCACTTTACGGAATGCTGCCTCCTAGAGATATTGAAAACAATTATTAATAAATAAAATTAGGACTTGTAATTTGTAAAAAAAAAAAAAAAAAAAAATCATGCAAGTACTATCCACAAAAATATTCTTACCTTGCCCTGCGAAATAAGGATTCCACGCAGCGTGTCAAAACCAACGGCGACACCGTGTCCAGTTTCACCCAGTCGTCCTTCTAGGTCAAACATTGGGATACAGGGGCAGAAGAGCTCAGAGATGTGGTGCAGGAGCAGTAATCGGTTCCTCAGGCCTATGATGGCGATCTCCTGCAGGTGGTTGTATTCCATAGGAACCTACAGATATACTATATTTAATACACTTAAAAAGATTAACTGTTAAATATTTAGTTTTTTGCCTTTTTTTGTAGTCCTATGTGATTTATCTATATTTGGAGGTACATTACCTGAGCAGGCAGTTTTCCAGCATTGGTAGGTTTACTAGTGGACCAGGCAAGTGTGTGGGCTGAGCCACAAGCCACACGGTTGATCTTCTTGCCCTGCAGTGCTGCCACCAGCCTGGGACGCTGAATAGCATTGGTGGTCCCGTCACCGAGCTGACCCTCATCATTGTCACCCCATGTGTACACTTCACCTGTGTGTATAAATTCATGTCTTTAGCAAATACAAATAGGTAATACAGACTATGCCAGACAAAAGAAAACCTGAAATCTATTTTATATAAACACGCTACATGATGACCTACCATCCTCTGTGCAGCATACACAGTGAAGAGAACCAGTTGCTATGGCTATGACCTTCTTGCCTTGCAAACCCTGGACCTGCCGGGGTCTGCGAACATGATCATCCGAACCATGTCCCAGTCTGTGGTAGTCGCCTTTCCCCCTAAAACAAACACAAACGTAAAATCTCTACACGTGTTCTCACTAAATAAAACATCAGTTTATATACCACTGTATTGTGGGATTGATTACCATGTGTAAACTGCTCCAGACTTGGTGAGAGCCACAGAGAACTGAGAGCCACATTCCACTTTCACAACACCCAATCCAGTTAATGAGTCAATCTAAGCAGAGAAAGAGAGAATGAGATACGAAGATTCATACAGGAATCACTAACCAGAAAGCCTTTGAAGCTTAAGTAACTACAGCAGCAGTCATACCTTCATAGGCACTTTACATCCATCACTTCCTCCTCTGCCCAGTTTGCCATAGTCTCCATCCCCCCATGACCACACCATGTCATCATCTGTCAGACACAGGGTCTGGGCGTCCCCACTGCCACATGCAACGTCTATCACCCGGTGACCCTGCAGTGCCTCCACCTATAAACATGCACAGGCAATTCACAGAATATACAGTGTTTGAGAGTAGAGATACTACAAACTAAACCAAACTTAGCAGCAGTTTAAAAAAAATAAATAAATTCAGTTCCAAAAAAAAAAAAAAAAAAAAAAAAAAATCAACTACCACTGACTAATTTTGTTTGGTTAGTTTACAGTTATTATAATAATAATAAAAAACTATTTATCATATTAAAATATTTCAAATATAATGATGTTATTAAATTATTATTATTATTGTTATTATTATTATTATTCCCACATCATCTTCAATGAATTTCCATAATTTTCCAGTTGCTTAATAAAAAAAACATTTTACTTGGACAACAATTTCTGATTCACCATTTTAGAGTGAAACATAAAATGTTACAAAAATATAACAAAATTATATAAGATATAATATATATTACAAAAGTCTAACAATATTTAGCAATGCGCATTTCATTAAACAATGTCATATGGCATGGTTTTGTTTTAGAAAAATAGTTCTATAACGTAAATGTTATTTTCTATTTGCAGTCTTTTTGTTTTCATGCCAGATAAATATGTATAACGTAATGAACGCACCAGTTTTGGTTTAAGCTGGTCCTCACTGTCTCCATGACCCAAGCGACCATAACGACCTTTGCCCCACGTGTAGAGCTCTCCACTGGCTGTAATGCAGGCGCTATGGGCCCCACCGGCCGCAATGTCCACCACTTCCACCCCTCTGAGAGACTCGATCACGCGTGGACGGTCACATGGGCTGGGAAAAAGACAGCACTACCAGTCACACATACTGTACCTCTTAGTATAAGCTGCTAAACCGAATCAGTGATAGTCTAGCGCACATATCGGAGTGGGTAATGACTTTTGCTTCTTTAAGGAACTACATGAAGTACTGTGGTACGATCCAGTCATGGTATCAGGCGGTAATATGATGGTATTCTGACATATCCCATAGTACAGTATTTAGAATTTCCATGGTACTCAAAGACACTAAAGAATGATGGTATCAAGTCCAAAATTTACTTTTCTGTAAGCATTTGTCTTCACTGTGAAAATGGGAAACTGTTAAATATTGAAAGTTAAGTATGAAGGTCACTACATGAGACGAACCAAAGGTGCCCATGTGAAAGGACAACAGTAGTAACCACAGTATGGGCTGACCTTCTCTGTTTCCATGTCCCAGCTTCATCTTCAGCCTCTCCCCAGGAGTACAATTCTCCTTCAGGAGGAGAGCCAAGCAGTGCTTCCCACCAGAGTTCACAGCCACCTTCCGGATGAAAACATGCTGGATTGACTCCAGCAGGGTCGGAGTGGAGACGGACTCTGTGCCTCCTATTCCCAGTCGACCACCGGCACCATATCCTGTAGCATACAGCTGAGGACAGCAAAGACAAGTTACTAAGGACATTATTCGGCTGACAAAGATATTAGAACAACTGCTGAATAAACAACATAGGTCTGTACTTAATAAAAAAAAAATCTATCAGCTGGGCATTGAAAAAAAAAATAAAATAAAATAAAATAAAATAAAATAATACAAATGAGATTTGTACTGAAGATTTTAAAGGAACCTTTGCTGGCTTTGAATTTTGAAACATTTTCAAAATGCGAAAAGCCTTACTTTCCCATCAGCCGTTACGGCGAACAGGGTCTGCTCTCCACCGATCAGCTGAACAGGTCGCAGTGTGGCTAGAGCTTCTGTTGGTGTGGGAACCTTGACTTTTGCTCCTTCAATACCACCTAACTGACCCCGGTGATTGTGCCCCCAGCCGTAGATGGTCCCACTGCCGCCCGCTGAGAGTGTCCAATCATCTGGCCGTCTAGTAAACAGAAAACATGAAGAAATCGTGAAATTTAGTAAAAAAAAAAATAGCTATACTAAAATTCCATCCATTTAAAATGATACATAAAGACCACCAAGTCATTTTTTTTTTCACTAGCTAAACAACACTGGTCTCAGATTTGTTTAGTTGATTTACCTGTTCATCCACTGAACTAACTGCTCATCCTGCTCCCTCTTAAACAGGTCATGACTCTCATGGAGTGTGTTCATGTTCTCATGGTCTGCCATGAGCTCACGGATTTTCTTTGCCACCTGGTGGAAAAAATGCAAAAAATTCACAGAACATAAATAAAACAGCTCTCCGTTAAGTAAGAGATTCTCTCATTTCCAACCAATATTAGAAATCCCTACCTCATCCAGGAAAGGGCGGGGCAAAGGTGTCCTCTTGTCCAGAGCCACTAACACTCTGGATGCGGTACAATAGCGGCGGAACCAAGCCCATTTGTGTGTCTCAGCACAGCATGGAAGAGTGTCCAACTCCAGATCACATGCAAGTGCCACCAACACCTACACAGGACAAGCAAGTAATATTTTTGGAAAACTCATAAGGCAGTCTTACCATGTCCATTTGTTATGGAGACAAACATACCTTGAAGAAAGGACTGTGGAGCAGCTGTTTGCCACCTCTGACTATGGGTTCCTCATACTCATACTGTCTCTGTAAAGCCTCGGGAAGTCCTTTCACTAGAGCGGCCAGTGCACTTCCTGTAAAACTCTACACAACATTCAATACAAGTTATGTTAATTACATAATAAATAAATGAATACATGAATTAATTACATAGAACATAGCCTAACCATAGAGCGAGCCTCTCCTTCACTGTCTCCTAAGAGGCGGTTGATGTTTATGGATTGGCCATATTCAGTGGTTAGGAGCTTGCGTAGCCTCTGCAGAGCCCACATACGATGACCAGCCGCTGAGCAAGCACAGAGACAAAAGACAATAGAATATTGATTCTAAAACCTTAAATCTGAGATTTCAAGATTTCAAGTATTAAATAAACTTTTTTGCTAAAAGCCCAAGACACTTCACATCAACAATATCTCCAAAACATGGACTAGTATTAATTATAATAAAAAAAAAAACATAATTGTACTAATTACACAAATATAAAAATAAAAAATATACTACACTATAATTCTTTCAAAGGTTCTTCTCTTACCCAAGGCACTGAGCTGGGCACAAGCAGCAAGTGAGGCTGCCAACCTTGGCACAATGCCGCGGTTTGAAGCAAAGTTCAGGCGAAAGTCTAGCAGACATGTTACTAGATCCATCGAAGGGCAGGACAGAATGCAACGGTCTGACAGGAGGTCTTTAGGACCTGCGGGTAATTCAATAAAAAGGTCAAGCACTTCAGAATATCATGTTACATATGAAGTATGTACAATGAAGTGATTTCATATTAAACCGGTGTACCAGCAGCAGGCATGATGGGATAAACAGTGAAGCGCCAGCCCCAGCCATTAACAGAGCCATCACTGGTGAACTTCCATTTCAGCTCATCTCCTGGAATCCTCAATTCACTGGACCAATCAGACCACTCACGACCTAAAGGGGTGGGGACAAGTAAGGTCATGTGGCCAATGATCAAACAACTTTTTGAATAGTGTTAAAAAGAAAAAAGGAAAAACAATGTGACCTGATCGAACAGACACAATCCTATTGGCTCCGTCCATGATGGTAAGAGGGTCATGTCTCCTTTCTGTTGAACACTGGCGATCAAACTCCACCCTCAACCCTTCAGCACCTAAAATAACCACACGCAAGATCAAATTTTAATGTCTTCAAATCTGCTAATTCTTACAGCACAGAGCTTCATAAAGCATCTACACTACAGTTCAAAAATGTTTTGAAAGAAATTAATACTTTTCTTCAATAAGCATGTGTTAAACTAATCAAGTTACAATAAAAACATTTATAGTATGTTACAAAAAAATTCATTTCAAATAAATGCTGTTCTTTTGAACATTCTATTTAACAAAAAAAATCCTGAAAAATATTATTTCACAATATTACTGTTTTTATTACATTTTTGATCAAATAAATCCAGCACTGGTCAATTTCCATCAACAATAAAATAATTGATTTTTTTTTCATCCTGAAGAAAATATAAGTGGCTTGTGCAAAACTCCTACAGTAACTGTGGATAGGGGAGTGTATAGGGATTTAAAAATAATGATGCTTTGGCAAGCAACAGCAATGAGGTTGTTATGGCTGCTGAGATGCTGAATAAACAGAAAAACACAAGGTGACCTGGTATTTTCACAGTTCCGGTGGTGGAAGTGTCATCAGTGTATGGGTGACTGCTCTCCACCACCACAGGCTGCGATGACAGCCGTCCGCTTTGAGAGTCAGTGGCTACGTCCTCCAGCTCAGTCACACACAACTCCAGCAGCATATCTGCCACCTGTGTGCCAACAAACACATTTAGATACAAGTACACAAATTTCAAAGATGAAATGATACCATTTTAGTTAGAAAAACATGCAGTGAATTAGTAAAGAGGTTGGTTTTTACCTGTGGGAAGGCTGTACCCATGCCAGACAGCACAGCAGACAGCACTTCCTTGCCTTTATCGCCTGAGCGCAGAGACACAGCCAGTTTTAACAGGTCTACCAACACACGTGTGTCATCGGGAACCAGCAGACTGGTAAACTCATCCAGATATTGTGGCTCTGGGCCCACTACTTTACTCTGGCTCTCAGAGTCCTGTTCCAATAAATCAAACCAGGCCACTGTAAATATCACTTCAGTTTATACAAGGGATTGAAGCAAAGTCAACATACAAATGTAATCCTTTTTAAACAGACTTAAAATGCATGCATTTCATTTTAATGATGAGGAACAAACATCTCCAAAGTATAATTAACAGGAACATTTCTATGACCGGCAGGCTAGAATTCATTTGGGCCATTCTGTTATTTTTCCTCTATAATGCAGAGTCAAAGAACCATTAATTTATATGAACATAGCGTTCTCTAAACAAAAAATTAAAAATACATAAAAGAATGTTAGCTTGGTAAGACCCTTATGGTAAACAAAACAAGAAACACACAATCATAAATTGAGACATGCATCCATAATTACATTACAGTACGTTATAGCAGTTTTAAAAAAAATTGTTTTAATTTAAAACATAAATTTAAAAAGCTGATGCCACCATAAACCACAAAAAATGAATTACAATAATTTAAAAAATTATTAAAAATAAAACTAATAAAATAAATTGATCAATAAATCAATCAATCTTTTATCTTTATTAACTTCACTAAACCACTGCATGAAAGCATGTGTTACTGACCTCTTTGGTTTTGGTCATGGTCTCAGCAATGATGCTGGCAGCACCAGGGTCATCTGTGACTGGGATAAAGGGCCGAGATGAAGCAGAAGCAGCGGAAGGGGTCACCGCTGAAGAAGGGGTAGTGGCATCCTCAGATGTGGTCACCTAGACCACACAATACCATATGACAGAACAAGCTTGTAAATGCACAGCATGTACTGTTGTTTTGGACATTTGAATAAATAAATACAAATACATCAAAAAGAGGCAAACGGTGCAGAATATTGACTACTGAAAAAAAAAAAAAAAAAAAAAAAAAAAAAAAAAAGGACAGCAAATGGGAAGGCAGTCATGCATAGGCAGCACTCCTCACCTCTCCTCGTTTGCTGTCCATCCAGGGGTGTGGACTGACTCTCTCTTCTGTTTCTGAGGGCAGGGCTGGACCCTCAGCCTCACAGGGGCTGGATGCTGATGAACAATCTGAAGGGGGCACCGGAGAGCTGGAGGGACACTCCAGAGGTATCATAGAGGCAGGCATCAATGCTCCCACCACTGCATCCCTGTGTAACATGAGAGTAATTAAGTAATGCCAGAACATTTATTTTATGGAGCAGAAAACAATCAATCTGGAATGCAGAGTAGTTCTAATAACTTAAATATATGCATTAAGGTCATACCTGGCATACATAATCTGCAGGGCAGAGAGCACATGGGACAGGGCCTGCTGTTTGGCCAGATTACCATCTAGAGAAAGCAGGATCTTTGCCAGAGATGGCCTGTTGGGCTTCACACTGCTCACACCATTCAGCTTATTACTTAGTAAAGATGGGTCACTGTCTGATGGTACACCTATACAGAAACACCCACAAAACTTAAAGTTTAAGCAACAGGCACACAACAACAGAAAATAAATGGAGATTGGGTGGAAAATACCAAGGTAAGAGGCTCCCAGAGAGTCTCTAGCAGTCTGGAAGAGGACAGGCTCGTGGACAGAGGGTGTGGTGACATCTACGGTGGTCCAGGCCACGCTGTGAGAGGAGCCGCAGGCCACACGGGTAATTTTCTGCCCCTCTAGGCCCTGCACCAGCGTAGGCTTTCTGTTGACTGTGGTTGTGCCATTCCCCTGCTGCCCATGGTCATTATCCCCCCACGCGTACACCTACCCAAACAACAACTCATCTTACACCAGCAATAAAGTGAATAAAATAAAAGTAAGAGGAAGCAGTAGTTGTGCTACTCCTCTATACCAACAAGCAGCTAAATGTAAAAAACCAATCCTGTAGCGCACCTGTCCAGTGTCTGTGACAGCCAGGCAGTGCAGGGCCCCTACGGCCACATGAACTATCTTCTTCCCCCTCAGTCCTTCAACCATCTGGGGTTTGCGCACATGAACGTCTGTGCCATGACCCAGTCGGAAGTAATCCCCCTTACCCCTGCACAATGAAACAGCAGCATGTTAAAAAGCTTCACTGAGGAAAGAAGCATTTTTAAGACTCAATCATGAATTGTACTGTAATGCATCTATATACAGTTGTGTTCAAAATAATAGCAGTGTGTTTAAAAAAGCGAGTAAAGCTCAAAATCCTTATAATAACTTTTACTTCAATACACACAAAT
>JAFVLL020011058.1:0-21201 GCA_021397915.2 Tor tambroides
TAAATGACAAACAATATCTTAAGCACCACCACCAGTCCTAAGTTCAGTCAACATGACAAATATGCATTCATACATGGTTATTCTAATTACTAAAGCTCTATCATTTTATTGACTTTGATAGGTGTCTCTCACTTTGTCCCACAGAAACATTAAAATAGTGTAGATTAGTGTAAAATGTTTTATAATAATAATTTATTCTATTTAGTGTCCATTTCATTCATTTAACATATATTTAATACATCCAAGTTATTTGACATATTTGGACATTTTTTTTAAAAAAAAGTAACGCAATAGTTACTTTCCCTGGTAATTAGTTACTTTTATAATGATGTAACTCAGTTACTAACTCAGTAACTATTTGTGAGAAGTAACTAGTAACTATAACTAATTACTTTTTTACAGTAACATGCCCAACACTGGACGGCACCCATTCACTTTAGAAGATCCATTGGTAAGCATGTGATGTAAGCATGTGATGTACTAAATTTCTACAAATATGCTGAGATGAAGAAATAAGCTCATTAACATCTTGGCCTGAAGGGCAGTAAATTTTCATTTTTGTGTGAACTAAACTAGGTTAAAGATTTGACACCAAACTACAGTAGTTTTAAAGGAAGATACTTTTAGCAAAAATACTCATCGATTGAACTGCAGCAGGGAAAAAACAAACAAACAAAAAAAAAAACATAACACAAAAAAGTGCTTGGGTTGATTACATTTTGTCCCTTAGGTATGAAAGTCTGACTCATTTGCTCACTGCCACATGGTGAAAAGCACACTCTTCATGTTTGACGCTAATTAGAAGCCACAAGCTACACATACAATTCAGAGGTTTGAAATGACTTGGAAATGTTATTCCAAAGGGAACAGCAACATGACACAATGACTGACTCACCGGCACCGACTCTCAATATCAATTCTCTCAATACCAACTTGTTATGCCCTCACCAGGGGTAACGTATTGTAGCCATTTGGGGATGCTGAAAGAAACTGCATGATTAGTATGGTGCTTGATGTTTGTTCTTTAAGAGGTTGTTTCTTATTGAGACAGTTGACTGTCTTGGCCATGATGAACAGTGTGTGCATTTAAGAAACACTTTTTGATGGTTTTATCTTGAAATTCAAGGAAGTAATTGAGTTGGGTCTTACTCAGGGAACTGGCATGGAGGCATCTCACATCCATCAAATCCACTTTTTGTTTTGACATCCATCAAAAACGTTTTTCTCGCCGTATGATATCCGAGTTCACCTAAACTGTCCCTGAATGGGAAAACAAAACATATAAAAGCATTTATTATATTTTCTTCATTTATTGTGGACAGCCAGTGGAACGTTATTGCTCAGAGATTGCTCTAGCTCATGAGACTTGATAGAGTTTTATTTAAACAACAAATTTGTCTCAACATTCTGTAATGACTCTGCTGCACTCCGGGTTTAACATTTCCTGCTACTTGCTAATCTAAAATTCCTCAGGAGAAATAAATATAGAAACAAATGAGTATAGAGCTAGATATGAATGTGGATAGCATGGCCAGATAATTTTGTCTTAAATTTGATTAGACAAGCTTCAAATCATATTGAAAATTGACTGATATGGTTAAGCTAATAACTTTTATGTCAATAAAATGATAACTGATAAATAGCCAATACTTCAATTCTATAATACTTTGTCTTAAAAAAAGAATTTAGGCATTACAATGTGTTGTAACAATGGCGTTATTTTTATTTTCAAGAACACCTTGTGTAGACGCAGCCAACAAATTCACTGAGCAGCGCTGTCATAGGAAATCAAAGGATGCTACGACAAAGATTTCCTCAGCGGATATTCAAATTAATATTTTATGCTGAATATGAGATTGAGCTGAAGAATGAATGCTGTGTCAGATACAATCACAATCACTCAGTCCATCTCTTTCTCATAATACTCGACTCTACATAATACAGTAAGCATTTAAGTAAGCATTAAGGTATGAGAGTACAGCACGCTTCGAGTAACAGTTACCTTATTGCTTTTATTAAATGGTTCCCACACACAAAAATATTATAACCAATAAATTAAGTTCTTTAAATGTTGTCCTTCCACTAAAAAAAATAGTTCCTGACAGCAACAGTAAACAGCAAGAGAATGTTCCGATGTAACATGCCTCATCTGATGGAGCTCAAGTAAAAAGAGAGAGCAGGAACTGTTCTCATCCACTTTGACTTTATTATTACTTTATTATTACTATTACTTTATTTACTTGCTTATCTCTCAGCATGGGAAAACATCTGTTTTCTGTCTTTTTCCGCACAGCTCAAGTTTGCAAGCATCATTACAGTGTAAACTGATGGACATACATACAAACAGAATCATACCTGAAACAGAAAACTAATATATACAGTAATATTTCCTCTGTGGTTTGGGAACTGTGGCCGTGCTTTATTGTGAATAAAACACAGCTTCTGACCAATCAGAATCGAGGACTGGAACCAACCGTTTTATAACACAGTAATACAATAAGCATTCAGTGAAGCAACTCAACGTTCCTTTGTTACTAGCTCTAAAATGACGTTTTTGAGCTAGTAATGGAGACTTTGGCTCATCTGTTAAACTGTCAACTTGAGATCTGAATCCGTGGCGGAAGGAAGTAGTTCTGCAAACAAAATGTTTCTTTAAGGCACTCTCTGGTTGTTTCTTATTTATCTACACACTTGTGGCGTCAAACTACTGCTATATATAGGATGGCTGTGATTCGGCTGTAGGTAATGTGGTATTGCTCATATATGTAATATATGAGGAAATAATGTTATAGAGTATAAATAACAACATATGTGATTTGCAAAACATAATATGTAACAGTGTTATTCAATTATTGATGAAATAATTTAAAAATCATTACTGATAAATTAACAAAACTGTATTTCTCTTACTTGTCGATAACAAATATACCATGCACGTCACTGACTTTTGACTACACACATTGGTATATTGGTAAATCTGAGCACAGTTTGAGACATTCACTCTTCCAAAATTCAAGAGGAGACAAATGTGTGATTCCTGTGGGGTTTTTTTTATACCCCTAAGGAAAGTTTGCATTTACTCTCCATTTTACCTTACTGCTATCTAGGAGAAACTATCAAACTATTAGAAAGTTCTCATTTGTGGTTCTTCATTCTTCGAGAATATGTTTTCTCCTTCGGTGGAAGTCACTTTCCCAAAACATTTAAAACCAAAAACAACAAAGAGAACTGACACAGTTATTCGCAGTGGACAGATTACAGCCAGGAGGCTTGTCAGTCAGAGCGTTTCATTAGCTTTTCCAGCAGACAGTTTTACCAGCATTGTAAGTATTTACAGTCAGACACCCCTGAGACAAGAGAGTCCCCAGTCAAGGCCTTTATGCCTCTTATCTGTCCTTCAAATACACATTTGGTAGGAAGGGCGAATTGGATTACACCGCATAGCCATCACACTGGAGTTCCACCAGCAGGGCATCTGCCAATAATGCAACCTTTAAATGAAATTCATGATGCTATGCATGTACATCCATGGACGTGTTAATTGCACGTTTCTAAGAATGATATGAATTTACATCCATAGACATATCCTTAAACATGTTTTTTTAAAGAATTAACAGAAAGAACAAGCTTAGAGGTCTGTGCATTCATCAGTATTGTTTACTGCACTCTACTGCACCCAGTACATGCATGAATGACAGAAAATGGCAATTCGTGAGGCCTTGAGCACGTGCACTTAAAGACAGGTTTTTTAAAATTCATTTAAATGGGCTGGCTAGTAATATAAGCTATCTGATGAGGATAGAAGCAGATGATAGATTCATGTGAAGCTGGATTTGAACATTGTTCTCCATCGCATGTGCTCTAGAGTCTCAGCCAAGGTTCTTGGCAAGGTAAAATTTACATCTGAATGGCCACTCTCATTGTGTTAACAACATGTAATCCTCTGTTTGGGTGGTTAAGAATTATTCATTCCCTATAGCATTTGAATGACACTGACATGTCTACTAACACTGCTTCCTATTATTTATCATAGTGCATTTATCACAACAATGACCACGAGAAACAACATTATGCTCCTTTGAAATATTGCTTCAAAGAAATACTCATTCAGTCTCTGACCTTTCCGGATGAATCTTTTTAAGAATATATCACCACCTGCACAAGCTATCCCAATTTCTGCATTTCCTCAGATCCTCTCTTATTATCGGCATTATGAACACAGCATAATTAAACAGAAATAAATTCGCCAGAGCAGCTGTTCAAATGACTGTAATTCAAAGAAGAGAGCAAAAGACAAGTAGACAAATAAGACAGCCATCTGTTACAGAAGGTTGTCATTTTCTGTGCCATTTAAATCCGCCATTCAGCATTCATTTTGCCAGTTTGTTTTCAGCATAAGCAATTTGAGAATGTTTGCACACAGACCATTTCAAGAACTGAAATTCACAGTTGATATACACAAAACACAGTTGACACGCACAAAACTTTTTAAGGTTCCATTCAAGTATACCAATTTAAATAAATAAAATAAATACATTTAGACACAGAACAGCAAAATTCTTACTACATATATACACACACGCATGCTCTTTTACAATGATTTACAGAAGACATCCACTTAAATGCCATTCTGTGTAACAATAGTTCATATAACAAAAAAATCTTATCAGGCATATTTAGAACAAGAATCATTGAAATTACATTAAAACATTCTATTTAAGGATCACAGTGCAGTCCCCCCAAAAACAAATTCATTGAAATTTTAAATCTTTACCAATTTTTGCCACTATCCCTCAAACCACTAGGTTTTACCCATTTCTCAGCAAGAAGTTTTTAATAATTTAAAATATAATACAATTCAGTATGTTTTATGCTTTAATAAGTACAGATCAGAATAAGTATGTTGTTTCTTTTTTTTTTGCATAAATATGTTACGCTGAATGATGATTGAACACTTCCACACAGATTTTGACATTTTATTTTCACAAAGTGTACTTGAAGTATTAAAGTAGACACTTTAATTACATTCAAAGGGGTCATGAAGTGACAAATCAAAATTCCCTTGATCTTTTGACATATAAGAGGTCATTGTGCTATAAAAACATTCTGTAAGTTTCAGAACTCAAAACTTTATCGTTAGTCCAAAAACTGCTTATATTGAAGCCAATCTGCCGAAACGACCGGTTGTGGAATGTGCCACTTTATGTTGTAATAGTATGTTTTTTTTTTTTTTTTATTAACTTCCTGACCTCCTCAGTAAGAACTTGGTCCTTTGTTCAATTAATTTTACACACAATTCGACGTAGATTTTCAGTGTGAGTAGCTGTTTTAATTACGTTATCACTATTGCTTTGTCTGTTATTACAGATCGTTTGATATGTACTGAGTATTTATGTGTTTTTAACCTAAATCACAGCAGCGTACATCTGTAGGATGAAGGCTGTCAAATATACACAACTGTTAGCCAATCATAGCGGTGGGCATTTACTTATGCGTCAACAATCCACCATGCCTATTCAAACTGAGCATTCTGATGAGAGGGATAAAAACAGGACAGAAAATATCGTATTACTTCTAAATTATGTTTTTATTTTAATGTAAAAATCTTAATAACATTATAAGTGGACCTCAGAGAAAAGATATACAAAATAATAAAAAAAGGCAGTTCATGACCCTTTTAATATGATTCCTATGTGTATAAAATCAGAATGTGTATAAAATTAATTTGGTGTGGACACCAAAACGGGACCTCTTGTCTTTGCCCAATATACATACATATATTCCATACACTTCCATAAACAGGAAATTCTGGTAAAATTAAAAATAAAATGAAGTAACATGATGCTACTTCTCTGCTTCCAGCACAGTGATGCATCATCATTCACTGTGAGTGAAGACAAGGTGTAACAGTGAAGAACAGAGTGTCTTCGATTATCTCACTCTGAACAGATGGAAGTTCTCACAGCAAACTTCACAGGTAAAAATAATCCAGTCAATCATTCCAAATCATGAGCAATGGAGGAAACAGGAGATGAGGAATTCACTTCCATGTAGCTGTGATTCATGCTTATGCTGTCATTTTAATTCCAACAAACAAATCACTCCGAGTAGCTGTGTTGATTACGCATTTAAAATAAGCAAAAGTTGCCAGAGTGTTGACAAAACACTTACAAATTGTCCCTTTTTATTGACATTATTATTAACGATATATCAAGTCAAGGTTTATTCTGGCTATAAAGATTTCGGATCAGTGTAACATTGTCATTGACAAAACTCACAGGGGTCATAAAAAGATGTTGTGCAATGTCACGGAAGAGAAATCAATATTATGGTAATATACCGGGAAAAAAAACACCGTAAAGGTCATCACAGTGAATAGAGCCATTCTTATGACACTGTTGACAGTCAGACTTACTTTGCTGTCAGCAGGCAAATGCCACTAAACCGCAGGGTGTGTCACCATCGCCCTGCTCCTTCAATTCTCCCCCTCATGAAAGCCCACCAGGCAGGTACATTGCCGGCATGTGGCATGTAAAAAAAGAACGTTAGCACTGAGGGGAAAAAATGGCATAGAATTTCCATCCATTCAATTGATTCTAATGACTAATTTGTACCTCAAAACCATTTCGGGAAACTAAGTATTGTATTTTTCGTGACATCCTAAAATACTCAGACTTCTTTCATCATTATCGCTTCAACGGTAATTGCTTCTTCATTAATTAAGTACTTACTCGAGCACAAAAATAGTTATATAATTGACCATCAGGTGGTACGGTTATAAAATATACAGTGCACTTCAAAGCATGGCTGATATGAAAGAAGAAAAAAAGCTAACACAAAAGAAACTCTCACAGCCTCAACAATGGTCTGAAAATCTCATGCTGTGCCTATTTGGAAAAGAAAGTGGGGTGATCTATAACATGGCCATCAACACTGCTGTGTACGTGAAGAGTGAGGACTGACGTCACTAGCTCTGATTCAGTATTTGGGATGACACACAGGTGCAGACATGCAGACCAACGTCTGCTGCGCTCTGACTAACATGCATGGCTTTCTTGCAGAAAGCCATCTTTCTCCGCAAGGCATGTAATTACTAACACAGATCATCCAGAGATAATGCCTCCTGGCTAAGATTAGCGTATAATCGACAATAATGTCAGTGCTTTCACTGCATGAAGGAGTTGGTACAAGATGTCTGCTTTTAGTGAGAATGAAGTGGATGAAGTGTTTTATATATTCATTGACACCGTAGGGGAGGGGAAGCTGCTGTAATTTGGTCAACCATTAAAGAGTTCATTACTATAAGCATTGTAAGTAGTTCAGTCCTGTTTTGTTGGTAGGCTATATTTTGCATTTATCTATTCAACTAAATTTTATATTGCAAGAATGTGAATGTTGAAAAAGACATACTGTACATACTATATTTCAAATGAATTCAATAGATAGCACAAATATTTATTAGAATGTTCCTTGACATACATAAATAAACAATATATATATAATACAGCTAATGTTACTGTAACAATAACAGACTATGGCTAAGTTTATATATGTCAAGGTGAAAAAATAAGGTGTGTATAATGATATGTATATATATATATATATATATATATATGTCACCTCTGCCTTATTTTCTTCTCTGAAAACATAAATGATGAAAACACTGTTTTAAAACATTCACCGATGACTTACTTCAAGGTCTCACTGAATAGAAAAGAGTCAGAGTTTTTACAAAAAAGCTAGAAGGGCAAGAAGTTGAATCAGCAACAGTAAAAACACAAACTGTGACGAATAACAAAAGAACTTAGACTTATAACAAGTTTGCTAATGTAGTTTAGTATCTTCAATGTAGACGGTTTGGCCTTTAAGTCAAGCTTGTTTAGCAAGATGGTCAGAAACATTTAATTTTTACTGTCCTGGGTGCACCAGATTATTAACACTCAGCCATATTGTTCATACATAGGTCATACAAACTGTATGTTTCATAATCTGTATATAGAAATTACAAGCTTAACACTGACATTATCTTCCAAGATTTCATGGCTGATATAAATATCTATAGCTCTCTTTACAGAGTGTTCCCTGTTTATAAATAAGCCCATTATAGTACAGCTGAATAACCGGCACTCATGCTGGCTGTTTTGCTTTTTCGAGTACTAAATTACAACTAGATTACAGCTATATCTTGTATAACTGGATATTACTGAATTGTCTTCCAAAGGTTAATGTTAGAACATTTGTACTGCTCTGGCAAGTGGGTATATTTTTGTTTTCAGATAGCCTACTATACAGTCAGGTGTACCAGAGTTGCCACAATACAATAATTTGACAGATTGCTCTCAGATTGACTCATCAGCAGATTCCTTTTCACACTCATGATACAGTATACACTATATAAGGCTAAGTTTTCTTTTGTGAGATACTTTTGTTATAGTTGGCACGGACCAATGATTCAATAACTGTCTCTTTGCTAGGCTGGCATTACATAGTGACAGGCTCATGAAACAATCCACCCTGAAAAGTGCCACACAAACAGTTTTTTGGGGAAAACTACACATAAAATGTCCCAACAACCTGACAGATCTCAGTGAAATGGGTGACCTGAGAATAGGCGTCTAATGGAATAGGCACAGGTCAGAGGTGCGGCCCGCACTTTTACAGCCAATCAAAAAGTAGCTAATCAGAAATGCAAAATTATTCACAAGCTCAGAGAAATTAGCTGGTCATTAGCTTTCTGATCAGCAGAACTGCTAAAATTTTACCCTCCATTCCACTATAGCTCTCATGCACATATTCAAGAAATGTGATGTATTCGTTTACAAAACACCATGAATCTGGTGCAAAAGGAAGAATGGCTCATCTGTGAGAGACAACAAATCCTTGTTACCATAGTTACATATTCATTTCTAAGAGGAAGATAAAGAGAGATTTGGTTATTTATAGAAAGGTAAACATACAGATGTCATGTATGCCTTAGTCTTATTTTCTTATTAATTCTCTTAAAATCAAGTTACAGTTGAGTTGTTTTATTTTTATTATATATATATATATATATATATATATACTTTGGCTATTCAATTATTTATTATAAAATTAATATTATTGACTAATATTTACAGTACTTATCTAATTTGTAATACAAAATATCAAATAAAAGCTAAAAGTCCTGTAGTTTAGTAAGTTTCTAATATGAAACTCTTCATGGTCAATATCTTTTGATCTATTGGCCAGAACCACAACTGATATGATAAGGTGAAAGTCTGCCTTTATATGACAGGAGACCTTTTATGAAACTTCTATGCTTGTCAAAGTGAGAAAAATCGATCAACAGGCTGCCCCGACATGGCATGAGGGCAGCTTTTATTTTCCTCCACTGTGTAAACAGATAAAATGTTACTGTGAGAGGACAGCCAAAAATAAACTGGAGTAACTAGAATTGATTGCTGGTATACAGTAAAGCACAGCAGCCATAAATTCAGCTCAGATGACGTTAAAACTTTTTAAACAAGCTCTTGGAGTCAGTATTCGCGTCCATACTCTCATGGGTCTTCTCAACCAATGAGGACCCAGCAGGAGCATCTTCACCAAGGGACAGACTTTTGTTCGTGAGATTTATTATGCAATGATGACAAACTCGAGTGGTTACAAAATTTCTCATACTCTTCTTGCATATTGGTAACATCTGTTTAGCTGCCTCATTGACTACACACACCTAAGGATTACTAAACTATTGAGCTCGAGCCAAAAGCCATTTTTCTTTCCAAGCTTGATTTGAAGAGACCAGGGATATTTCTGCCGAGTAATCTCTAGAGACATGAGCCTGTTCATTAATAAAATGTGTCACTGGCCAACACCCTAATGAGCACTATCGCATTATATTCCAAAGCCCCTCAGTGTTTTAATTACAGGCCCAAAAGCGCTTCATTTTCAATCATCATTAATACTGTTTCCTATGTCCTCATTTCTCTACTACCCGGATGCTCCCTGCAACACCTGCTGATATGTCCAGAGACGTCGAAAAATCACGTGAGCTTCATTACAATAATAACTGAACATTTTTCTTTCAAAACTCCATATTCCATTTTTGCTACAATCCAAGTGCAATGTTACCAGAGGAGAAATATAAGGTTTTAATAGGAGAATCCTGGGTAAGCTAGGCTATTGATTATTTTCATACTTGCCGTCAAGTTTTAATGTGTCTCTTCGGGAATTTCTGCAGCATACATTCTAACTGAATGAGTTTGAGTATTTGTGGCAACTCAAAACTTTGTGATTGTTTCAAACTTTAATAACATCCTTATTATGTCAATATGTCGACTTCACACTGTACATGTCCAAAGCTTACAACTTTGCTCACAAATAATGTTAGTATGGAAACTTTTGGTAGTGTTACTGCTTTTTAAACTGGCCTACTCAAAAAATCCTATGGAGCCTACTGGAATGTAATCATAATTTGGAACCAATCCCAATGACAAATATTCTGATGAAAAAACTAAACAAATCTACAGGAATTATTGGGCTGGTAAGATTATTTTTAAAAACAATAATTTTGTGAACAGTTATTATAATTATAAAAGAAATTCCTTTAGGATTTGATTTACTGATGAACTTTTGGAGATGCATTTTTTGTTTGTATTGTAATAAATATTTGATATTAGCTTAAATGTACAGTGGATGGTTAGTTTCTCTACAGACTAGCTTTCAGCATAGCTTAGCTAATGGTTTCTGTAGAGAATTGGTTCCCTAGCTAGCTACATGTTTGAGTAACACTGGTCTATATAAAGGCCATTGTCTTAGGACACAGTAGTTCTGTCTCTTTAATAAGTCTTATATGTGACTACAACAAAAATTTCATAAAACATCACTATAGTTTATATTTTCCAGTTGTGTTTCAATCCTCAAAGGCAATTCTGTCTGAACAGTCTTTCATTGTGTAATAATATTTTCAAATCTGCCATCATAGGTGAGACAGTCTGTTATTCAGCACGTCTGTCAAGAGGACAGCGCAATGCCAAACAACAAGGCTCTCAGGGCCGGTTTCAATCAAAGAGACAATGACGTGTCAACATGGCACATCTGCTGAAACTTCGCAGAACAGGCGAGCTTTCACAAATAATAATGAGGTAAGTTTTCAAAAGGAGATATGAAGGAGAGAAAAGTCAGAGTGATACATGACAGGCCCACTGTACACCACTAATAGCTTATTTCCCTAAGGAAAACCACAACTAATCCATTTCTGCTTTATCATAAATATGTGGATTACTGGAGACTAGCTCATGCCTGGGTTAGCCGAGATGGGTGTCATTTTTTTTCTTGTGATACATTCCACTGCCGCGCCACTTGTCTTTGGCCCAGACTCAGGATATCAGTCTCTTTTGCCAAGATTTAATGGAATTTCACTGCCATCCAGAGCAATCTGTCTGGATCCAGATGGATTTGCTCATTTCATTAACGTTCAACTTGTTCGGAGACCACCTTGAGCAACCAAAAAATTAGCACATGAACGATTGGGTGGCAGAAATTACCAGCCGCCCTGAGATTTGATGGTAGAGATTGATTGACCGACCTGAGATTTTCCTACATAAACATAAATTGAAAGGAATGAGCTAGATAGCATTAAAATGGAAGACTGCAATGTAATATTCTTTTTGTAACCAAAAGATATTAAAAAAAAAAAAAAAAAAAAAAAACTGACAAATTCAGTGTCACAAGTCTGTTTTGTGTATCGTGAGACTGAACTGTTTCTTAATTTGCTTGAGGGACGTGAAGTGTAAATGAAGTAATTAAGTATTGCTATGTGCAGTGATTAGAGAAAAGGAACCTGTTGTCGATTTCATATCCCGGTAGTGTCAAATAGTTGGATGCTCTGCATGCAAAACAACACACCTCAAAATGTTACTTATGCTCAGAATTAATATTTAAGATGAAATGCTGTTTTGCCTGGATGACAGATGACAAATTTAGATGGCATTTATTGATTTACTGTAGCTGTATCCATAGCCAATTCAAACAATGCATGCATACACAATAATACTTCAGAGCCAGAGGTTAACAACTTGCATCTAAAACATCATTTGGCTAATTATGTTATAATTAACATGCATGTAGTTTTATTTTTTATATTAATTAAGAAACAACATGTAATTTGTGTACTTTTAAAATGGATTTGTCACACTGCAGGGCCATTCAACATTAATTTACGAAGAAAAAAGTACTTAAAATTGTGATAAACCTAACTAGGACTTTTATACATTCAAATACGTTTTAATCTAAAATCTTGATTTTGATTAAAAAAAAAAAATCCCTACTTATTTGGTTCCAAGGTGATTTCTGTTCATAAATGTCTGTCATAGTAAAGTCATACAAACATACAAACTAATTCATGACAATACTAAACAAACAACAAAAAGTCCTCACATCAAAACCATCTGTCATCTGTCAAATTGCTTTTGAAGAAGACATTAAACTTTTACTTGAGGTCTAATTAAATTTGTGAGTCTTATAAACAAGCTTGAAGCATATATTTTACAAAGAGACATCGTTAACTCAGTTGCAAGATATAAAGAATGTTCTTTATGATTATTGCAGCCCAAAATGACCAAATTTATAGCTTCTTTGCTCAAAAGTTGGGATGCTATTATTTATTTGCATCATTTTTTTTTTGTATTGTTTTGCTGTGAGAACACACAAATAATCATTATGTGATTGTGCAATTAGTGTCAGTGACAGTAGAAGAACAACTTCCTGTAAATATTTTAGTGCATCATAACCAAATATGCAATAAGCAAGCAAATACCAGGCCATTTTTCAATCACTGACATAAATGGTTTGAGGGCAATTATGGCTGCTGCATTTTGAACTTGACAAACATGGAATAACTACAATAAAGGCACATTAAAGACACAAATGCACGCAAACTTACAATCAGTAATGTTTAGTCGATAAATTATAAAGTTTAGAAAACATGGCCTTGTGTGATTTTAAAGATCAAGATCTGGAATCCAGATACACTGATGTAGAAACAATTTTCACAAAGTTAATTACAAAGTACCAAACTAAATTAAATGTGACATTTTGAAGTAGAAAGACTGAAACTTGTAAAATGTTTTTCAATAATCAGTTTGTCACAAATTCAAATAATCATTTTTATAGTGTAGCGCTTTACACAATTAAAAAAAAGAGAACAATTAATGTGCAGATTTGTTGAACATGCATTGCAAAATCTACTAATTCTCCCATCCCACAAAGAAAACTCCCTACAGTTACTCCAGATGATACCTCAGTTTCCTATCTATCCCACAATCCTATTTGTCTAGCACATCCACAGTCTTAGCCCAGCTGCTGCTAACTCAGCGGCTCTGATTAAATGTCAACTCAGAGCAACATTGAGGAGTGTCCAGGTTAACCTCAGGCCACCTAACAAGCGAACACATAATAAGAGGATTCTTCTGGGCCCTGCCTTCCATGATGCCCTGATTCTGAAGGGCCGGTCTGTGACAACTAAATGGTTTAACGCTCTGCTGTTTACACTATATTTCTTCATCAAAACTGGCCAGAGGCCGTAGAAAAGGTTCGGATAGCTTTGTCTGCCTGTGGAAACCTGTGCCCTCTTTTCTTGCTTGAAATAGGGAGCGCTTTATATTACCTGTCCAGAAGGTATTTTTCTCCGCTTTTGTATTTTTAGATCTTCCGTGAGATGTTTTTTACAAACTTCACCCTGTGCTTGTAAGTATAGGTAACCTAAACAAGTTCAACTGCACTATGTATCTCTATTATGGCTTAAACTTGCTTAGGGTGGGAAAAAAAATCTCATGTGCAATGAGACGTAACTAAAGGACATATTTACATGCTTCTTACCAGAGCACCATCTGCTCAGAGGCTCTTATGTTTTGATCGGCCCTAGGGCTGGGCCGCCAATTTTCACATCATAGTTCAGACGTGGGCGGGCCTCGGGCCTGTTTTAGGCTTCTCCTTGTTTATATATTTTAGACATCCATCATTTAGTGATGAAAAATTCCGCGCTGGTGGAAACAACACGAGACCGTGCCGCGACTGAGAGGCTGCTCGAGGTGTTTAGTGTCCCGCAGCAGATGAGCGCCGGCCAGCGCAGCTGAAGAGTTCTGCTTCAAATACACGCAATAAAGCTTGCAGTAAAGCCCCAGCAAAAGTAATTACCATGAATGTGTCCGGGGGAAATAGTAAGGAGATATTTTAATTTACTAATAAAGGAGTATTTTCTGTGTCAGTGTCGCAAAGATGAAGATGACGATCCTGACTCGCCGTCTCCTCATTAGACGCGCCTTTAGAGAGAAATGCATCTTCACGGACTATAATGAAAGAGTTTTTGTTTTCGATTTGATTTATTTCATTAAGTAGTAATTTAAAGCTTTCTATAGGTATATTTATCATGTCTGTGAGGCATGTATTCGCTGACTTTCGATTCATTTTTGTGAAGCTCTCCTGTTCAAGACGAGACGGCAGAAAGCGCATCATGGTTTTCTTTATTTTATAAAATTATTTTATATATTTTATAAAATGTTTTGTTGATATTGTGAGTGCACACAAATAAATGTAGACCCTTTACAGTTCCAAATGATGGATTATTCTTACTTTTATGAGCAAAAATTATAGCGTAATTTGTTTCCATTGAAAAAACTGCAATTGATTGAGCTGGTGCCTCCATGTCCTGCGACTTAACAAACTACTGATGCAGCGCACATTTATTTATTCAGGCTTAACGTTTAAAACATTGTTATATGCTTGAACTGTTTTAGTATATTTAGATTTTATTTTAGGCAAGTCCTGATGATTTGAGAAGGCTAAATTGATCAAACATGGTTATGATCAGCCTGGCCGGCCCAAGCTGCTGGCCGCTTGGTCGTTACTTTAAGAAAGAAAAATAACTTATTTAACGAACAAAAAATGCTCCAAACATTTTTCTAAATTAACTTAATAAAAAAACGAAACGAAATACTTTGCCATTACATCCAAAACTGAACTGAAACAGTATAATCTGATTTGGGAGAAGGGGGAAAAAGACGGGCTCGGGTCGTTCAGGGCTCTACCGGGATACGCCACCTTACCCCCCCCCCCACCCTCACCCTCACCCTCACCCTCACCGGAGGGCCCAAGTGAATATGCTGTTCAGGGGGCCCAGAATCCGTAGCGGCGCCCCTGCTTGTAAGTATAGGTAACCTAAACAAGTTCAACTGCACTATGTATCTCTATTATGGCTTAAACTTGCTTAGGGTGGGAAAAAAATCTCATGTGCAATGAGACGTAACTAAAGGACATATTTACATGCTTCTTACCAGAGCACCATCTGCTCAGAGGCTCTTATGTTTTGATCATAATGTATTTACCCTGCAGTGTGTAGGACTGTGCCAGTGAGATCAGGTGGGCTTTAACTCAGGCTGTGATGGAGCAAAAGGTCAATATGCCAGGCTATGGATCACACCATATGGTACTGAACGGCGGGAGAAGATGATCTCATGGCTGAGCCTTTTCTTATCATGCCAATGAAAGTATGTTTAACAGAGTTGTTGCGTAACTTGCCTTATTTTACTTTTTGGAGAGCTGACAGATCTTCCCAAGCTGCCTCTCAATATCTGAAAATGTTCCTTGCTGTTTGTCTACTATGCCTCAAAAAGAAGAATATAAAAGTTTAAATAAAATTGGTTCATTTTTAATGTATCTTTTACCTACTAAAGTAATGTTATTTCCAACACATAAGCAATGATTGTTTTGTGACGCATTTTGTATTGGAATAAAATAGCATAGTTATTTGTTTTGCAGTGGCTACCTTCATAGTTAGCATTTTATGTATGCCAAATATTCACTTTTTTTTTTTTACGTAATTTTACAGCTTGATAAGAATGATGAAAAATAATCCTTTGATTCGTCTTTGTTTTCTTCACAAAAGAACAATCTCTTATTTCAGCATGCTCTTCATTGACACTGTTGTCTCCTTTGTAATTAAATAGACTAACTCGAGAGAAAAAAAAACATATTAGTGGCTGGTTGCAATGGAAATTATGAAAAATATTGTGTAAAGATTAATGTAGAATGAAATTACTCACGTAATAATATTGAAATGATTGATATGGTATGAATATAGGACATTAATGCTAGCTACACTATCGTTAAAAATATTTTAATGTATTTACAGTTACTAATATTCTAATATTCCTGTTTTACTGTATTGGTGAGCATAAGAGAATTCTTTAGAACGCTTTAAAAAAAAAAAAAATCTTATGGAGCACAAACTTTTAAACTGTATTGTTCTTTTTGGGAAAGCCTTCATGTTGCATCTATGATGCCTTAAAATACTGCCAACTGTATGTAGGCAGCTGACTAGGTTTAGGAACAGAGCCCTGGAGTTACCGAAGTTTGAGGCCCAAAACTTCTTCCTCAACTTTTAACACAATCAACCTACTTTGACTGTTTAACATACTATTATGCATGATCATCCATCCATCCTTGTGCCAGTGGCCTTTGAATTTCTTGTAGAACAGGTCACAGACTGTCAGGATGGCTAATCAATCATCCCTCAGACTGACCATGGGCTCTGAAAGCCTCAGGGGTTTGTCCTCTACTCCCTGCTCCTCTCACTTTTCACCTATGATGCAACCTTCTCAAAATACATGATGCATGGCTGTCTGTAGGGTTGTGCATTCATACTCAATATCTCTGACTGATATTCTTACCTTTTCAAACTATTTGGAATCAACAGATTATTAAATTGGGATATGAACTAATGTTTAATAGTTTGTAGTCTTTAATATATATATATATAAAGTACAGTAAAGCTGTAGTATTGTCATACTACAATTTAAAATAACTTTTTCATTTTTTATATATTTTAAAATAAAATTTATAGTTTATTCCTGTGAATGCAAAGCTGAATTTTCAGTATCATTTAGCCAGTCTTCAGTGTCCCACGATCCTTCAGAAATCATTCTAATATGCTGATTTGATGCTTAAGAAAAAAAAAATCTTATTATTATCAATTCTGAAAACAGTTAAACATTGCATAATATTTTTGTGGAAAACATGATACTTTTTTTTTTTAGGATTCTGTGGTGAATAAAAAGTTCAAAAGATCAGCATTTATTGAAAATGGACTTTTAAATGGACATTATAATTGTCTTCACTGTTACTTTTGATCAAATGGTGATGAATAAAGGTATTATTATTATTATTATTATTATTATTATTATTATTAATCTTTCTGACCCCAAAACATTTGAATGCTAGTTTACAGCATCAAAAAGCTAAGCAAAAACTGTACATTCTCAGAGAAATGAAGTTCACAGTTGAACAATGGCCACCGAATAGACCACTATTAGTCTTCTTGACAATATCCATAACTGTCTGGTCCAGAAACCTTGTGTTCGGCAGAAAATCCAAATCACAAACTTCCTTCAATACATTTTTTCCCCCAAACTTTCACTCAGGATGAGCCAAATGATCTCTCAGATGAAATCTTCTCTCCATCCTATCAGTTTTTTCAGCCTCTGGCCCCTGGAAATTTCTACAGGTCGCTTTCCTCAAAGAGCTGCTGTGTAATAAACAACTTCTTCTCCACTGCAATCAGGGCTCTTAGCTCACAGTATTAATCGCTAATGACCTCCTCAGAGCTGCTGTTCATTGTTTTACAAACTGACGTGTCATTTATCTACTGTATTTATTGGTCTACTTACTTGCACTTTTTCCTCAGCGCCGTACGAGTCTGTTTTCCTCCTTCCACAGCACACTATCGCCCACAACATGGCAATAAAAAAATCATGAATGCTGAATTTTAGATGTTGTTTGGGTGTGTGTGAGAAACACGGTTCTCCAAATGTCTCCTCAGCTCAATGGGTTCCTGCCAGATAGCTAGTTAGAACAGACAGATAGAATTAGCTGCTAATTTAAGACAATCAAAATATTACTATACTGCGAAGAGAGATGCTCTCTTCTAATCTTCAATTGAATGAGTGTTACGCATTCTGATACTGAACTTCAATTGAAATTTTACAGCTGTTCAAACTCTCAGTGTGGCTTCCCATCAAGAAAACAAACAGTGGTGATGCATGGGCTTATTAATGGAAACTGTGCCATGGAAATAAACAAGTTTTTCCTAATGCTCCTTTCTGATAGGATTTAATGTGCTGTGACTCAAATACATGAAATAAAAACGTCAGGCCTCTCATCACAGATGCCAGAGATTGCTGAAATATCATGTTTGATTAAAAAAAAAAAAAAGTGTCCTTGTAATCGCAAAAAGGACAAAAAATAAATTAAAAATACACTGACCACCAAAAATATTTTAATCAGACTTTCAAATGTGCAGTTTGAAATTCATATTTGCTATTAAGTTTAATGAATTGGTCTCAAGGTGATTTTGGTAGATGAAGGTGCCTCCGAAGAAAGCAGACATAAAGGCATAGTGTCACATCCAACCTAGAACAAATTCAAGTACTGTAAGGTTTACATGTAACCAAAGAATATTTATGACTACAGTGGTTATTTCATAAGTTGAAAATAAATTATTTCATTAAAATAAATAAATAAAACAGCTTAAATCAGCGCAGGATACATTTATACCTTCAGAAACTAAAGGCATCTTAAGGTGAAGGCAACTAGTATAATAAAATATTACGAAAATATTATATTCGTATGTGCATTGACTTCTTTCACCATATTTCGGACCAATTTGAGTTTGACAAACAAAAAGTGTCAATACTTTTAATCTTCATTTTGGATAGTACATTGATTGCGTTCATTTTAAGCAAACTTTGTTTTGTGAAATGTTTAGCTTAGTTTTCTTTAAAATAAATGACACTTAGTTTGATATTCTGTATCTATTGCAATGACTTTCATAATTTTATACTGTGTGGAATACGTATTGAAATACTCTTGGGGGCCACTTTATAAAAGTTACAAAGCTAAAGCAAAGTTATTTCATTATTTTTCATAAGCTTACACTTTCTGTGCAAGTGGCAGATCCTTTGCACACTGGATAAAAAAATAAAATTAAATAAATAAATAAATATAAAATCTTGCAAATACTTTTTCTCATCCAACAGTCTTTCTCAAGGGAGGAACGTACAACATTTCTCTCTCTCAGCACACTGAAGTGAACTTTGATTCCCAACCTTTGAAATAAACAAAGTGAGAGAATGCTCAGGATGATACTAGTTGTTTTAACTCACGTCAGCGATTTTTCTATTTGCAATATGCCCTATAAACGGCTGCCAGTAAAACATTGTGCGCTCAAGTGCTACATACCAATACAAAACAGTAAGCTAGATTTTCTTCATCAGTCATCAGTCAACACATGAATGCATTATTTCATCAGTGCATGTCTGTGAACTCAACTACATGCATGATAAAGTATGCATGATAATGTTTTATAAAACAACAAGAAAAGGTTACTAAAGAACTCGATTTGCTATTCCTGTCAACTACCTTGACACATGCTGCACTTCTGGGTTTCACAGATACTATGGCTATGCAAATGACAAAGCTTTTAAGGTGAATTTTAAGGTTAAGGCTAAATTGAACAGGTGTTCTATACAAAACAATATTGGATTAATGACAAATAAATAAATAAATAAATAAATAAATAACTACAGTACATAAGTACAATTAAAATAAAAATAAAAATATTTAATATATAATATTATATAATATTTAATATATAATTTATATGTAATAAATTATATGGATTATAATACATTTAATTAAATCCTAATTTAAACCCTTTTTTAACATTTACAACATTAATATAGCAACAGCAGTGTCATGGTTGGTAATCTTTTATGGATGGAATCAACATCTGGTGTAAGATCCAGCTGTCTCTTCCTGCTATAATTACCTACTATTACCTACTATTATCTGATGTCTGTGTTAAAGGAATAGTTCACCCAAAAATGAAAATGTGCTGACAGTTTACTCACCCTCATGCCATCCAAGATGTAGATGAGTTTCTTTACTAGAAGAGTTAGAGAAATGTTGCATCACATCACTTGCTCACCAATGGATCCTCTAGAGCGAATGGGTGCCAACAGCTGATAAAAACAATAATATACAAATAACCCACACAAATTCAGTCGATCAGTTAACATCTTGTGAAAGAGCTGTGTGTTAAAAAAAAAAAAAAATCAAGTTTATCAAGATGTTTTTTTCTCGCTAAAATACGAGTCCTCGATCCATAATATTACTTTCTCTGGAGAAACACCACTACTATTTAATTTGTTTGCTTTGTTCTTTTTGGAAAAGATGAAATACACACTCTAATCTTTAATCAATGTTGTGTCATTATTGAAACTTGTATGAAAAAAAAAGAATGCATACACCAAATCTCACCATAATTAGCATTCTGAGGATCCCAGAATAACACAGGTAAACCAAGACCACAATTTTCCATATAGCTGACAAATCTGACAGGCAATTTAAACATTCCAGATCAGAAATATTTAAGAAATAATGGTTTACCCTTAATAAGTCCATGGAACTTTGTAACTTTGCGGCCAATTATTCCTGAACTAAACTTCTGTCAAACATGTCCCTGCAATTTGAAGGTCTCAGTGTTTCAAAGGATAGGAAAGAGAAAATAGCTGCTTCTTCAACTTTTGTCTATTAGTGTGAAACTTTATTTCAATACATTTTCAATTACACAGTACAGCACTGTGTTATACCTCATGTAAGTTTCCCAGCATTAATTATATATCTCAGTATATGTCCAGGTGGCTTCTAGTTTTACAAACACACTGGTTAATCTGGATAAAAGAGGATGTATTTTTTTTAAGTTCCAAGTCTGGTTAATGGAGTTGCGAACAGACAGTGTTATCTTCAATAGGCACTAGATAATTGGTGTTTCTCTTTGCCTTGCATAAAAATTACTCATTTGTTTACATTGGTCCAGAAGGAAGAAAATGCAGTAGCTATGAAAATTACCTGATAAATTCTCTGCCTTGATTCTCTATCTCCCTCCACCAGACACAGGAAGAAAAAGAAAGTGAATTAAATAGAGAGTGACAAAGGGGAGAAGAGAGAGAGAGAGAGAAATTGAGAATATGCGTGTGTGTGGGTCGAAGTTTGGATAGTTAGCAAGTTAACTACAACATTCTTCATGATATATATATATATATATATATATATATATATATATATATATAATTCTCTTTTTAATCAACTTACAGCCCAAATACTTCC
>JAFVLL020011059.1:0-38125 GCA_021397915.2 Tor tambroides
CCAATGTGCATTCTTTATCATTTTATAGATGTAGATTTAAAAAAATTGTTGAATTTTATGTATAAAAGGTACATTGCCATCTTGGTCCGACCAAAGTGACTGGAACACACCTGACGTCGCAATTACGACTTTTCAACTTGTAAATATGAACTTGAGCTCCATATATAGAGCATTCTGATTTAGCCACTTATGAGACTCCATTTCTATTAAGATACCGCCTTAGAAGGCAGCAGTCTATTTAGGAAGTAGGCAACTCACTAGGTTTTGAAACAGACCTTATGTATGTATCTTGTCTGTGTGTGAGCATATGAATACCGATAGAGACCCTTTGCTGACAGAAACTAGCAGGTGATACATGGTGAATGGGCTTAATTCTGAAGGCCACTCCAAAAATATCTCAAGCATTACACCAGACATAGTACAGCCAGTAACACACTCACCGGTACTCACACACACAGCAACAGGGCACACATTCCTGCCAGCTGGCTGGCGTAAGTTGAAAATGCTGAGTGCTTAGTACAACTGTGTGCTGGGCTCCACCCTGCACTCGGGGGCCCTCGACATCTGTCTCCAGGGGGTCCTGAGTCACAGGCTGGGGTGGCCGGTTGTCGAAACCCAAAGGAGACAGACTGGATTCTGGCTCTGTGTCGGGGAGAGCCCAACGACACCATCTGTCTCTCATCTGCTCTACTTCAGTGTGACGAGTCATGCCGCAGCACTCAAGGGGATTTAGGGGAGCGTTTCCAAGCGTGAGCGTGAACGTACCGTATGTACGTTTCTACACACACACAGAGAGAAAATCCAGAATGATGCTTTCTTCGGTGACAGCAAAAGTCTACAGTGACTGAGGTATGTCCTGACAGGCAGCTGTGTACACACCTGAGGTCTGCCGTGGGATTGTCAGCAGGCATCTGGAAGGCTTGACTGTCTGCATGCTGAAACGATTCTCAGGCTCTGTGTTGCCATGGTGTGGAGCTGTTCTTTTACTCTCCTCCTCCTTTTAGCCTTGCTGTTTGCTCTGAGCTGGAGGCAGACAGCCGGAGTGATGTGGACTGTCTACAGCATGCCTGTCAGGTTACAAAAAGCAATACGTCCACCTGTCACCTCTTCTAGTCAGACTCCCATCAGCCTGCTGTCATGCTACCACTGGCCTCTGCACAGAATCCAGCTTCAAACTCGCTGACGCAGCAACGCCAATCACACATAGAGACTGTGTACACACACTAACATGCTCAAACACATTAGATACATACACATATCCAAGCACATCAAAGAAAAAGAGAGTAGAGCAGAGGAGGGGAAAGGTGAGTGCAGGAAAGCGAAGGAGAAAGGAGCAAGATCAGGAAAAAGGAAATGGAAAAAGAAGATAATGGAAGGAAAGGGAAATAGGGAAGGGGAAGGAAAAGAGGAAAACAGAGTAAAAATAAAAAGAGAGGAAAAGGGAAAAGAGTGAGGAAAGAGGGAACCAGAAAAGAAAAAAGAAACAAGAAAATGAAAATGATAAGACAAACAAGTAAATAAAACTAAGGAAAGCAAAACAAACGTAAAAGGAGAAAGGAAAGGAAAGGAAAGGAAAGGAAAGGAAAGGAAAGGAAAGGAAAGGAAACTAACTGGAGATGGAGACAGAGACTGACAGGCAGATGGAGATGGTAAGGAAAGAGGGAAGGGAAAAGAAACAAGGAAAAGGAAGGGGGAACAGGGAAATGCAAAGGGATTTTTTTTTTCGAGTTTGGATTTTAACCAAGTCTAAACAAACTGGTGGAGGGATTGGGAAAGTTTTGGCCTCAGCCAGCACTCTGCTCACTGCCATCACTAAATCACAGCAGAATCTCATTCATCAAACTTGTGTAGCTCTCAGACAGATGGAGTCTGAACAACTCATGGATTCCCCCCAGAAACCTAACCAATGCGAGCATTCATTCACAACTCGCTTCATTTCAATACACGAGAGCTGTCATGAAAGCAGAAGAACAAAACCAATATGTCTGCACATAGATCTCTACCACTTTAAAACTCAATACGACACGCAGAGAGGATTTTAAACGTGGTGGAGCTACTCCTGAAAACTCTTCAAGAACACAGTATGCGAGTACCTATCAAAACTATTAACAGGCTGAACTTCCCCTAAATTTCCTGGCATTGAGTGAGAGCTGAATTAGCCTCCCCTGAGATTAATGATTAAATGTTCTTTTAATAGAGTGCTCACTGTTGAGTCAGTGCTTCAGTCCTTTAAAGGGATTTGGTTTAATTACATCATATCTAAAAACTAATGACTTCGATATGGTCTTTAGTCATACATGCTCTAAAACACTGTTCAACAAGACTCCACATGGGACGACAGCGAAGATTAGACCTAGATTTGTTGCCTTGATTAGAAACAAGTATCTCCTTGCACTACCTTGATTCTTTGTTAAAAAGAACACGCTTTCCACCTCTTTCAAGAAAATAAAAGATACGCTATTCTTCCCCACACCTTTATACAAACCATCATCGGTTGTGTCCCAGCCAAACACTTGACATGATAATTGCAGGCTATCAAATCCTGCTGGCAAATGCAATGGACACTGATCTGGAAACAGCGCAAGCAAGCAATACAATGCCTCAAGCGCAGCATCCATGTGGATGTGTCACATATATGGATATGGGGAAGTTGTGGCCCAATGGTTAGAGAGTCGGACTCGTAATCCAAAGGTTGCGAGTTCGAGTCTCAGGTCTGGCAGGGATTGTAGGTGGGGGGAGTGAATGTACAGCGCTCTCTCCGCCCTCAATACCACGACTGAGGTGGTATTGAGGGTGGAGAGCAAGGCACCAAACCCCCAGCTGCTCCCCGGGCGCCGCAGCATAAATGGCTGCCCACTGCTCCGGGTGTGTGTTCACGGTGTGTGTGTGTGTGTGTGTGTGTGAACTTTGGATGGGTTAAATGCAGAGCATAAATTCTGAGTATGGGTCACCATACTTGGCCGTATGTCACGTCACTTTCATGAGTGAACAAGGAGAAAAGCTTTTTCTGGCTAGAAGTGCAGACTGGGTAAGAGGTTGACGCCAGCTCTAAAGGGCAATCTCTAGTGCCCTCTGCTCCACTCTGATTGGCCCCAGGGATGTTGCTGGCATGCTGTAGTGATGGATAACCCGGTTACAAACAGCTATAAACAATAATAGCAATGCTCAGTGTGCCACTTTGATGGCATGACACAATTAAGCAAAAAAAAAAAAAACACTTTCTCATTATCAAAGATTTGTACAGCTTTTACAAAGTATGTGATATTTAAAAAAAAGCAATATGTTTTTTTTTTAATTATAATAATATATACATAAATATATACATATGAATGATTATATTATTATAAAACAATGTATATGTATAATGTATATGTAAATTGTTTTCTAACATTTATTATTTATTATTTCATATGTTAATATATAATTTACATGTATTTTAATATGTATAAGCTTACAAGATATTTCTATAAGCTGTATGCATGTATGTGTATGTGTATGTGTGTGTGTGTGTGTGTATATATATATATAGAAATTTATGTGTGTATATACTTTATACTGTATAAAATGTATGTGGCATAAATGTTAAATAAAATACATATAAATTGTTCTATATATTTCTGAATGCATTTACAAAAAATGCTAATTTTGCTGCAGCTCACACAGATTCCTAAAACATACACTGTGTATTTACTTTCAGACTTGTACAAGCTGAAAATGACACGTTCTGGGATGATAATCAACTCCAAGAAGTACCTCTTAAAAGTGTGCATAATCAGCCCCAAAAAACTAAAAAAGATCCACTTGAAAATTTAGTAGTTGGAAAAAGTGTTTCATTAAAAAAAGAGTTTGAGGGCCAAGTTTAAGTACATTATATTCTCTGTTCAGACCTTGAATAGAAGTGGAAGGGATTGAAGTCAAAACACTGTACAACTACACAGCCATTCTGACTGCATTCATGAGTGTGAATGATACTTGTGCAAAAAAACACAATTTAAATGAGTACACGCAGGAGATCACGGCGCACCTCATAAATGAGCTCTCATCTGCTTGAGCAGAGATGAAAGAGCCTAAAGAAGAGGTAGGTCATACGTTTACCTCAGATCTCTGTTCTCTAAAACCATTCTACAGAAAACACAGATGAAGTCTGCTCTCTGCATACCGAACACTACTGTGATTCACGAGCTAAGACAGCATCAAACAACTCGGCAGGAAAAAAAAAATATATATATACCTGCATCACTGCAGGCTTCAGCGGCATTTACCGTCTCGTCAAACTCTCATTCTTTGAGAGAGGGGGAGTAATCTGTAGGAAGCCGTGCTGGTTTCATTCATAAACTGTTTCATTACGGATAATGTCTCTTTCGCTCTCTCTCTCTCTCATTTTGGTCTGACGGTTTACGACAGAAAACCATATATTTTCATGATAATCTCCAGATAAATTGCTTCAGTGCTTTATTGTTATTGCCTCCCTGCTGTGGGAGAGGGCAGTTATCAGTTATAAAATGCACAGGGTAGTACTCAAGAGAGCTCGGGCCAGGTTTGTATGAGGAAGTGTCCAGGGCGGAACAGTAAGTCAAAACCGCTGAAGAAAACAGATCTAGAGTTTAGCCCAAAGGACAGAAGCTTTTAATGGAGGAAAGAGTCTCCACAGATCTAAAAACCTAGAAATATTCCATCCATATTTGACAATACGACTCCGCTTTACATAAAATTCATTAGTGAATAATGACTGGTGACAAATGTGTCACTGGGGAACATCGGTCACCCGGCTCAATGTCCTTGCAAACTTTTAAAACATCATCCGAGTTAAACTTCATATGTAAATTGTGATGTTTCAACTATAAATAAGTCTCGGCTCATCTATATTCTGGATGCGGCGTTAGAAAAACAGATCCATCAACAACCCATAAACTCCCCTCTTTTCATCTATCTCAGACTGGATGCAGATTTCACAGGTAAAAACCTCATCGCTTTTAATTATTTATTTCCCCTAGTATTGACCAATGCTTCACCACACTGGTTCTCAGTTCATTAAGAACCAGCAGCGTTTGAAATTCGTCAATATATTTAACAAACGACCTCTTCTGAAGAGTTACTTGCCATCTCAGCAACTTCGCCAAGGCCTGTTCCACAGTTGTGCAAATGTTATTTCTACCTGACATAACATGAAGAGAAAGAAAAATAGATAATAATGAGGCCTAAGGGAAAATACATGGAAGGCATATCAGTATTATTTACAAGCAAAAAGGCAAAAAAAAAAAACAACAACACATTTTTAGAGCAATAGTTAAAGGCTGGATAGCAGGTAATTTCTCTCACACACATACACACACACTGTTTTTAAATATAATTATTTAACATTATTATTTAACATGGTTTTTGGCTTTGGAAACATCATGCATTAATTAAACAAAAATTGAAATGGAACTTTCCTTTAAACATAATTTGAAAAAACAAATAAAAATGCAAAATAAATAGAGAGATCATTTAAAAAATATATATTTAAATAAAAAATACATATTTGTATATTATTTGTTGTATAATATTTGTACTTGTAACAGTTACTTTTAAACAAAATCATTTATAGTTGTACTGTATCATGATTGATTTTTATAATCGTTGTAAGCTAAAATTCTAATTGAAAGTACAATTTGATTAACTGCCCAGCCAAAAAAAAAAAAGTTGCAAAGCACCAAATTTGGATTTTTGCATGCAGACATTACAATAAATGTTTACAGTTAGAGGAGGGGGAAAATAAATCACGCAATGAACGTGTTTTTCCATTATTGATCACTCAAGCCCACCCCTCACAAAAAAACTGTGTGGTTCTACAGTGTACAGTGCTGTACTATAAATGATGCTGTCTTCAGAGTGCGAATGAAGTGTGACCATGCCACCATTAAAGAGACAGATGACTGCTCGAGTCTTTGTCTTCCTCCTTTCACCGCTGGGTGGCTAATGACAATGGAGAGTCCTCGTGTTGGTGAACAGAATATTGACTGGGGCCGAAGATTTACTCCTAGACTCCTGAACATGGAAGCGTTCCCAGACATATATAGCTCGTAATTGAGTTTGGTCAGTGGGTCGTGTTTGAACAGAAGAAAAGGAGAGAGAAGAAATGAGTGTTTGTTGGTTTGAGCCCAAGTTCCTGCCACCAAATAGATGAAGAGGAAAAAACAGAAGGTGTTTACCAGGTAGGAAAAGAGGGAAAACGACGGAAGATACGATGAGATGCAGGGTGGTTCCTTTCCATCTGTTAGCAGAGGAGCAGCTCTGGTGTGTGAAGCTCTTAGAGTGGGGTGAGCGTGACGGCTGCCATCGATCTGTGACGGCCAGTGGAAATGCCACGTCCCTGTTGGTGGGCAGTGAGGTGACGGATGCTCAGCTGGTGACAGCCACCACCCTCTGAGACTACGTTTTCCAGGTGAAAGATCTACCAATGAAACTCAGAGACTACTTTCCTTCAAAATCAACATCTTTGCAATCTGTTAATGCACCAGTATATGTTGTGTTTTGGATCCTGGTCTTCTTAATTTGTTTAACCTGTAAAATCGAGGCTTATATACCAGCTTCACCAGTTAATTTTGCTTGCTATGGCCTTTCTCCTGTGTGGAACAACAAGGCTTTTCCCCTGCTACGCTCCAAAGAGTTGCAGCATCCAAGATCATGCAAACCCAGTCTGTAGCAGCTCTGTGCCAGGGGTATGATGTCATTTGTGGAGCAGAGTGTTTGTCCTGAGAGGCAGGATTCTTCCAGATGGACAGAGCTCCATCAGGGCCACGTGGATCTGCACTCATTCTGCTGCTGAGAATTTCAGAGCCTTTGCCAGGTAGAATCCTCTGAAAATACACAGCGATGCATTGTGTTTCTGCCTGTGCATATGTGTCCTTTTTAACCCACTCACAATTTTACACATTCTTTAACCTCTTTTCAGACGTCTTCCTGCATTTCACTTTATATATATAAATGAAAAAAAGGTTTCAAATTATAAGCTGTTTTTTTTTTAGACTCCGTGTTACCTTTTCACTCCCCTTTTGGCCTCTTATCACAGTCCTAAAAATCATGTTTTTGTTTGCCTAAATTTTAAAAAATATACCTTCCACATATTTTTCCCCCCACAGGCTTCATTGGTTTATTATATTTTTGCATGAGTTTGAATTTAAACGGAGTTGAACACCACAGGAAGTTGAATTGGAATTTAAATTTGAATGACGGAATAAGGAATTGCGTGAATTGCATTTAACACAGGTAATGGAAAAATAATTAATAATGTAAAATAAAATCACTTAAAATTTTTAAATGCTATATCTATTGTGTAAAAACATATTTTGCAGTTTAGTTGCTTAAAAAGCTTAAATGCTTTTAACTGATACAACTTGCAGTTCCTGATTATTTTTTTTTTTACTTAACATTTAAGTTTCATCATCTCTGCTAGTTCGTAAGTTGATGTAACTAGAATATTTGGCCCCTCGACTTCAAAACATGCATTGAACAATATCACATTCTCACCAACATTATGCAATTATCGTAAGATCCATCAAGACAGATATAGACAGAATTTGTTCGTCAGCTATCTTTGTGAGCTTCTTTGCAAAATTTGAAAATGTTCACCATCATAAAATTAAGTAAAAATTTGTACTTCTTGGTTCTTACAGTTAGTTTTTTAAGAAGACTACACAAGTTTAAAACGTATATTAAATATATTTTCAATATATTTTCGCATTATAACAATAAAACTTGTCAAGTCAAAGCAAAAAGATGAATCAAAAAATTTAAGGTGAACAAACAAAAACAAAAAACGATAGATCTATCCATCTATCCATTCATCTATTTGTAAGACCTAAACCTTCAAACTTAAGGGCTTTTAAAAACTTTTTTCATAAAAACATTCAAACAAGGCCTTGTGATGCCAACATTCACATATTTCCCTGTTTTCGCTCAAATTTACCTACATTCAAATTCTGCATCCAGTTTTCGGTTTCAATGTCAAAAATCAGGAATCCAATTTGAATTTAAAAGGCATTCTAATTTCTAATCTGAATGGAGGAGGACAAGACTTTACACAAATAGTCAAAATAGTGTGGCCCAGCAAGACTAGGTGGGTCTCAGAGAGCTCCGTCGTGGAACTCTTGCTGCTGTAAGAGAGAAGCTCCAACTCAAAGAGGTTTGGGCTGAGTTCCAACCCAAAGAGTCCGGCATCATATTTGGGATAATTATTCTGAAGAGCTCCATCGGTGTGGATTTTGTTTCCAACAAATGGCTGGCAAAGTGAGCTAATTAAATGCGGAGCAGGCAGAGAGCGACGCTGAGATGGAGGGCTGGAGAGAATAATGACACTCGTGAAGAGCAGAAGGAACAAGATAATGAGAGTGACTCGGATACACAACACACATCCTCTACATCAAGACTGAGACAAGACAACACACAAGACGGACCAGCGAGCCGCGTGGCGCACACACACAACAATAGAGATGGATTTGATGCCAAACACACACACATGCACACATCCCTCAGCGCCAAAGCAAATCTGTGAGGCAAATGAAATACAGGAATGAACGATATGAAGTAGAGACTGCTGTAGCTGAATATCGAGGGTGAAAATGATGCATATTGTGGCATGCCGCCACAGTCATTATGTGCGTATGCGGATGAAATGTTTATGTTAATGAGCGGTGCCGTGGTGAAAAACAAACACTTACTTTTTCTCCTCATGTAACTCATTCTTCATGCTGTCAGGTGGAGAACATGGGAAACCCTCTCATAGTCCACTTTTAAAATGCTTGAAACAGAGCTGATGTTTTCAAGAAATGATTATGACAGCTATTTGCTTGTCTGCGCCGAAATCCACTCTGATACCATTAACTAGTTTTAGATGCTTAGCAAAAATTGAATCCCGCAAGCCAACATCTTTTAATGGAAAATGGAAAGGGAAGCAAATGAAGCAATTCCTTTATGATGAAATTATGTACAGACCTCTAGAATCAACAATGCACTAAATCTGACAAGGTTCTAGTTTGTGTGAGAGAGAATAAGACAATGGAAAAATGAGGAAGAAATGTTTTTGCATTGCAGTATGTGCTGCTCTGGGTTCATCACCAATCTGTCTGAGGAGGTGAGGAGGTGAGAATGAGAGTTGACGACTACAGGACCTAATGGGGGACACAACACCATAAAACATCAGGGGGACGCAGCTGGTGGTGCCAGTGTAAGCAAGTGTCTGCCTGCAGGACCGTCCAGGCAATCAGAATGAAATGAAATGCCAGCCTGTGTGAGAACTGCTCACAAGTACTCTTTCCTGTAACAGTAAACAGCAACTTTTTCCTCATTTAACGTTTTGGTATCTGTCCTATCAGAAAAACTTCCTGTACTTCCTTTTAACTTTTTATTCATCAAAGAAAAAAATTATATATATATATATATATATATATATATATATATATATATATATATATAAGTCAGCACTTATATATATATATAAGGATCATGTGACACTGAAGGCTGGAGTAATGGCAGCTGAAAATTCAGAGTTGTGTCATTGTGTATATATATATATATATATATATATATATATATATATATATATTTGAAGAGTTCCAATGCAAAAGTATATGTGTATAAATATACACATAGTATATGTTCATCAAGTACTTTCACTTCAAATGCACTAAATCCCAGTCTCAACCCATTCAGAAGTACCAGTACTTACATAGAAACCTATGCATAGTAGCCAGAAAGAAATGCTAATTTTAAAGAAAACCGTCAGACGTACTTAGAGGCTTTTGCATCTGAACTCTTCATATATATATTCATATATATATATATATATATATATATATATATATATATATATTCAATTCATTGACATAATAATTGATTAACATCGACAATTATTTTATCGCGCATTAACACAGTTTTTTTTATTATTATGAAAGCCCGTTGCTCACTGGCTCTGAATCAAGGGCAACCTTCCAGTCTCTCTCTTGGAACCAGCATGGAAGTCCAAAAAACTGCAATTCATTGACTGGCCACTAGAGACTGGCTCCAAAAGGGCGTCAGTCCCATAGACTCCCCATGTTAAAATGGCCAACTTTACAGCAGAAAAAAATATGTCTACAGCCTGGTACAAAAAGTGGTTTTGGTCTATATAGCTAATTTTGCCCTTTATTACAACTGTGAGGGGGGGGTGAATTTTTTTTTTATAACTCATCTGTTTAAATTATATTAACCCTTAATATAATTAAGGACGTGGCCACTTGAGTGACAGGTGGATTGCCACTGCTGTCACCACCGTCACGCTAGGCGGGTGTGGTTTCAGCAACCAGCTCCACCCACGTCCCGCATCTTTGCCCATTTTCAATTATCTGGGAGTGACGCTCAGCCAAAATGGCGACGGCCATCTCCGCACACTTTGAGCTTCAAAAATGCTCTTCAGAAACCTACAGGTGACGTCATGGACACTACGTCCATGTTTTTTTTTTTTACAGTCTATGCTCTGAATACACATACAGACAAACTATGGGTCACAGGAGGGGTGGGATGTTGATCAGTACTGGCTTGGGATGGGTGTCATCACGCGTCTAAACCAATGAGAGCATTTGGGGTGGGCCTAAGACTGCAGCAGCAGGGTTGTGGCTAGAAGGGATACAGCTTCGACCGGAAACGAACAATGAAATAAATTTTCTATCTATTAGTTTGTGTTTTATTAACGTCTACACCTACCCCAACCCTAAACTTACTCCTTACAATAATGAAAAATATAGTAATTATGTGAATTATGTGACAAAAATTACGTTGTATTGATGTTCGCATGCCCAGTAGCGCCATACATATCCCTTCTAGCCTTAACTCAGCAGCGCTCACATGAAGCGCTCACGACTTCATAAGTGGGAAATAGGAAGTTTCCGATAGCACGTGAAGACAGCAGAGAAGCGCTCTCGCTCAGCACAGTGGAGTGCATCGTTTTGTTAACTTTGTGGTTTATTATTTTGAGTCGTTTGGGAAGCGGTAACACACGGCCCTCTCACTGACACTCACTGATTTATATATAACTGAACCGTGCTCTGGCCCACCTCTTCCAACCGAGCCAGGGATGGCTAAATGAACCACGCCCGGGCACGGTTAAGATTGCCTAGTGTGATGCACCCTTATTCTCCCGCATCCCGCACACATCAGTCTCTATCCGCACTCGCCCATCTAGTGTTGTCCTACGCCGCACTCTGTTGCGTTGGGTCCCACACTGCACAGTACACTACTTTTGAATGCATTATTGAATTTTGAGCATAACAATGTGATTAATCATTTAAATGTGATTAAACATTTTAATTGTTGCCCAGCACTAATATACATTAGCAATGGAATCAACAAGTGTATATTCTTATTTGTCAGATTAGAATGCATAAACTGCATTTTTTTAATTACAAAAAAGTAATATTGTGAACTATAATAATTTAAAATATATTAAAATAAATTAACAACTAAATTAAAACGTTTTATATATATATATATATATATATATATATATATATACACATACACATACATATACTCCAGTCTTCAAAACAGTAGAAGTAAATATTACTGACCCTAAACTCTTAAACAGTAGTATAGGCCTATATAAACAGATTTAATATGTATGAATATATAAAGTTAAATTACACATAATAGTTATTAGATAATGCACAAGTTGCGAAAGATGTCTTCTTTAGCAGACATTTTTAATGTCTGAATTTGGATTACCCTATTTCTAAATCAACTGAACAGTTCAAACAATATAATGTTCCACATAAAGTTACCAAACTACTTTTTAAGTTTTATGTACTCAGCCAAGACATTTTTTTCCATTTGGCATTTAATTTTAGAACTTGGTCACATTTTTAAACAAGAATTTGAGGTTACTCTGTGTTAGCCATGCTGACATTGTCTACATAAGAAACTAAATTCATTAGAGGAGGAAGTGCAAGACCCAGTAAACACAGCACACATTTCCTTAATTGACTCACTCATCCTACAATAATAGACTCTTTCACTCAAATGCCAGTGCATTGATTAGGAAAATCCCTGTGTGAAAATGAACATGCATCACCACGTGGCAGAACAAGAGGCCGCTGCTAATTCTGCTGTTAGCTCAACCGAATGCACCCAACACGAGACTCGCAAGCGCTGACATATTAAGATGAGCATCTCATTCAGGACTTGTCGTGCTTTCGAAAGAGCGCTTTATTTCTGGTTGACCCCTACATCGCAGGTTTTGCTCATCAATCCGCCAACTTCATTAGCTCCCACCGCCCCTGCTTTCTCTATGCCTTTGCTTTGCGCTCAATGTCTGCCGCCTGAGGTGATAGCTGAATCGGAGCTAAAGAACTCCTGAAGTCTGAGTCTTTAACGTTATACACTAAGCACCAGACACATTTACTGGCCCCTGGGGTCTTTGTAACACTGCAGCCGAAAGTAAAGTGTTTTTTTCCCCTTCTCGCCACCGAACCACTTGACCTTTCGTGCAAATTTGTGTGGGTATCGAACTCGCCCAATCAATTCGGAAACCAAACAGTGAGAGCGATCGGGGGTGAAGGAACCTTGACCTGGGTGCAGTCCAGGGATGGTGGCTCCATTGCAGAGAAAAAGGAAAAAAAGAGAGTATGAAAGATAATCAATAGGCCCCATTATGACAGGAAAAGGAAACAGAAGAATGTATGGGCTAAGGAACAATGGCAAATACAGAAACTATAGCAGACTGAGATGATCTTTAAACACACCACACTCACTGAAAACACAGGTCAGACTAACAAAACTGTAGATAAAATAAAATAAAATAAAATAAAAATAAAATAAATAAGAACTTCATAAAGTTGAAATGCATTCAGAAAATTCATAAGAACTTTCCAAATATTTTAAAAACCTCTAAATTAAAATAAATAAATTACCGTAATTAATTAATAATGACAATATGTAAAGTAAATGACAAACTTTGACAGATCGATAGACTGATAGACCGATAGACAGATCGATAGAAGGCACAGACAGACAGACAGATAGACAGACAGATAGATAGACAGACGGACAGCGGAGACCAGGACAACTAGATGAGCCCCAGGAACAGATCCCCAGTGAAGACCTTATCTCCTAGACGGCCATCGGGACAAGAGCACGGGAACCAGATGAATCCTCTGCACAATCTAACTTTGCTGCAGCATGGAACAACCTGCTGGTTCGTCTGGCCAGAGGAGAACTGGCCCCCCAACTGAGCCTGGTTTCTCCCATGGTTTTTTTTTCACCATTCTGTCACTGATTGAGTTTTGGTTCCTTGCCGCTGTCACCTCTGGCTTGCTTAGTTGGGAACACTCAATTTCGTAATCGTCATCTTGATTGCACAGATACTATTTAAACTGATCTGAGCTGGACGATGACATCACTGAATTCAATGATGAACTGCCTTTAACTGAAAATTGAGTGTTTACTATTGTCCTTTTACATTATTGATACATCATTTTCCTATTTTCCAGACGGATAGACGGATAGACGGATAGATGGATAGATGGATAGATAGATCAAAGGTATTCACTAGCATCAATGTAAGGATTTGTATCAAAGTATACTGGGAACTATGAAGCTCACAGCTTCATTTGTATGTGTGATGGAGTTCGGGTAAGCGGCCCAAAGAGATTGAAAGTCCATCTAATTATCTGTGTTGTAACTTTGTCAATAGCTTTAGTGTCGTTGTTTTTATTGTGTGTTGTTGACTCAACTTGCCCATATGTGATAGCAGGCATGATTTCACTGCAATTATGATATTGACTGAAGTCATGTGCAGCAGCATGCAGCTCTGGGACGCATTCACTGCGCTGACCTCACCGCTTATCAGCTTCAGCAAACAGTGAAAACAGAATAGAGCTAAACATTAACCCACCCCAACTTTCACACACACACACACACCAAAAATTGAACACTACTATTGCTCAGCAACACAAACCCACACCAAAACCCGGTACATACCATAGGCAAATCCTATTGAATCATAGTAGCCACATCCACCACAGCCATAACTTGACATAGACATTCTGCAGAGAACTGCATTCTGACAGCAAAACAGGTGTATATATAATTTCAAATTTGTGATTCAATAAGCAACCTGGCGTGGTTTGTTTGCCAAACACAATAGCAAAGACTGTTCATCGGCATATTATGTGAATCCCTGTACAGAGGGACGTGACCAGGAGATGGATATTTAGATATATAAAGTCAAGTCACCTTTTTTTATATAGTGCTTTATATAGTGATTAAAATGATTTCTGATGTGACACTGAAGCCTGGAGCAATGGTTGCCAAAAATGTAGCTATTCATCACAGGAATAAATTACATTTAAAAATAAAATTTAAAACAGAAAATGGTTATTTCAAATTGTAATAAAATTTCACAATATTGCTGTTTTTACTATATTAATCATTATGCAGCATAACAGACTTTAAAAAAAAAAATAAAAATTACAACCCCAAACTTTTGAATAATAGAGTATACCAACATGATTTGAAATACAAGGTATAATGGGACTAAAGTTTCCCCAGAACAAAATTGGATGCAATAGTCTCTTAAACCACTCACGCACACACAAAAAAACAGTACCTAAAAACACCTGTAGTACTGCACTAAATTGTTTTACATAAGTAAGGAGAAATGGATTTGTTGCGATGGATGCGCAAAATGGGTCCATGCTGACTGCAGCAGTCACACCAGAGATTAATTTGCGAAATACGCCGGTACTAAAATTACAGCTTTAAGATGTACACAGCTCATTTACTAAAAGCAAAATAATACAGAAGTTGTTACAAAAATACTATACAGACTATGCAATCCAGTGTGCAGCTGGAAAGAAGTACTGTATCTGTGAGAGAGAGAGAGAACAAGCTCATTTTGGGAGGCATTTAGACGCATTACTGCCAATGTAGTGACGGGAAAATGAGCCACATTAGCAAGCTACCTTTCCCTCAAGGGTTTTAGCTTGCTAACTGTGGGGTCTATGTTCATTTAACACATGCATAAGCATGTTAGAAAGACTCAAGAGGGTTTTAATGGAGCCTGAGCGGAGGGCCAAGAAAGCAACCCTTCAATTTATTCTTTTACAAGTCTGCTTTTCTTCACCTCACCTTGCTAACACTACTGCTAACATTGTAACTGAAGCATGGGGCTCAAGATGTTATTAGTTACGCTACTATAAAAACAACAGGTGCCCACTGTTTTAAAACAGCGGCACTCAAACGCTCTGCCTGCTAAACAGCCGCTTGGGACTCAGATGTGTGCTAGAAACCATTCCACTAGTGTCAGATTTGATATAAAAGCAACGTTTTTACGACGAGGCGATGGTAGCCAGATTACTCAAAAATGTAAATTTGTGTCATCATTTACAAACCCTCATGTTGGCCCAAACCTGTAGTTTCATTTCTGGGTGAACTATGCCATTAATAAGGGTCCTTCAGTGCGGAGGAGTTGTTTAAATTAGTTTTAAGTCTGTCTCTCATACATGAATTATGAGATTGTTGTTTGGGACAGTACTGTTAAATGAACCATACATGAGTGATTCACAGAGTTGTGTTAGCCGTTGTTATTCCAGGTCATTCGAGGGTCAGTTTTAGACAGGCCTCGCTACTCATGGCCATGAGTCACAATGGCAAAAGCAGCCAAGAAGCTGAGAAGCTATGGCATTTCATGAGTGCATCAGAGAGTAAATACCCTCAGAAACACAACAACATTTCTTAGCACTGCCATAAACTGTCAGACGGAAGCTATTCAGATAGAAAGTGTATCTATAGTTGGAATGTACAGAACTATGTATTTTTGGTCAAAAAAACATTGCATGATGTAAGAAATAAAACTATTAATATATACATATAAAACCCATCCCAAGACTGTGATGTAATAAATAAAAAACAAAAATCTAGAATATAGTAGCACAGCATGACATCTCTGCAAATGCAATAATAGAGAGAATAATCTATACTTTATGAGAGAAAACAATGTCAATGTCCAGAGATGCTCTCATTAAAATCCATTAAGTCTGATGTAGGCACAACTGTATTCATATTGCTCTTAAGAAAGAGTGCATGGAGACACAGTGTCTAATCTAGTATTAAAATTGTAGTAGAGTATTAAAGTTGGTGTAGAGCCACTATTCAGAGACTGCAGTCTACATAACTTGCTGTGCTCACTAGAATAAAGTCATTGAAAATTTACAGTAAGATCTAATTTGTAAGGCATGTGATTTTGGTATTCATGTTGAAAAAGTCATTTACACAAAGAAAAACAATAGTGCTTCTAAAATATCAAATAGTGCAACTGCAAGGCAAAAAGTAATATTTAACTTTAAAATATTTCCCTTTGGATACAAATGTACAAATAATAAATATTTTCAGTTTTCAAGTTTTCTCATTTTTCAAAAATCTTAAATCTTTTATTTTTTTTTAATCATAAATATTAATATTTTTTTATTCTATAATTTAAAAAAAGGTCTAAATATTTTTTTTTTAAACAGTCTCAACACATTTATACAACCTATTTTATATAAAAATGTATTTTCATTCAAAAGAGGTGCATTCAAAAAAAAAATACCATTATGTCACTGACCCTAACACGAAACACACAGACACACGTCTATCTGAGGCAAGCCTTGAATGTGTGTGACACAACATTGTGAATGAGTTCTGTCCCTCCGCTCACACCTCGTCATCCTCTCTCTAAACGGATTATCACAAGGACCATTACCCCCTTTTTTAGGAGCTGTCTGGGGCTAATCAATGGGCCTCTTGTCTGGACTCCCCCGTTTTCCTCATGAGAATCTGGGGTGGTATTAGAGGAGGTGCATGGTGTCAGAGGGTAAGGCCTCCAACGCTCTTCCCAGAAGTCTCAAGCATCGCAGGAGGAAAAGGATAAGCGCGGCCCCTCGGCTGAACTCAAGAGGATGAAATAACAATGTCTCCACTTGAAGAAACACTGGGGCCTGCAGGCTAAGCTGTATTTATATGTAAAGTGGTTAGTATCCTCAGCTGGGGGTTTAGCAGACACATTAAAACTCATGTAACTTTTTCGATGTTAAAATATAAGACATTTGACTTTCAGAAGACACTGGGCCTCTGTGGTGCTTTCAACATTGTTTGTGAGCTGACTCAACCTATGGTTTGAGTTCTGCATATCGAAAAATATAACTCATCACATACCAGTGACACCTGACTCATACTTATATCATAGAACCGCAATCACACAGCAAAATAAAAACTGACTTCCTGTAGTGACAATCAGCTTGACTTCCTGCATAGCCACCACCCAGAAGAACACTTTATTGCTCAGAGGTTGCTCTTTCCTTTCTCAGGAGTTCACAGTTGTGTATGTGTGCATGTCCTCTAACAGTAGAGAATGGGTTAAATTCTCAGTGAAGGAATGAATAGATAAAATATAGGCTATACCTTAAACATTTAAAATCACTTTGGATTAAAGTGTCTGCTAAAATGTATACATTTTCAGTGTTTAAGTATAAACTTTACCTCTGATTTTCCCCAAAATTCTATTTCAACAATGCACCAATATGAAAATTCTGGCCAACACTGCTAAGCAGATAACTGCTTTCATGTCATGGCTGGTAAATGGCCATTATTAAAATTCTAAATAATCATAAAATATATAAAAATAGATTTAATAAGAATAGAATAGAATAGAATAGAATAGAATAGAATAGAATAGAATGATCATACTGCTTTAAATGCTACAAATTAATTTAGGCAAAACATTATGTACACTATAAAAAAAAATATATTTATTCTGAGGTGCTAAAAATTCAATTTATCCAGGTAATTAAAATAATTTAAGATCAACTTTAAGTGAGTGTTAAAATACAGCAATGCAATGTAAAAACAGGGGGAATGAGCATGCCCAAATATAGCTCATATCGAACGATACCAAAAAAAAAAAAAAAACCTTAAGTAAATTAAATTAAGAGATTTGAATGAATGAATGAATGAATGAATGAATGAATGTCCATTAAGCAATATATTATCCATCTCTATGTTTTACAATAAAAATCGTGCTTACAAAAATGAGTGCACTGACATACATTAAGAGTGTAATGCTATAAACTTCTGGTATCTTTACAAATCTGGGGTACATTTCAGAACTTGCAACCATAGCTGCTTTTGGGGAACGCACCCCTGTTCGGATCAACTCAACAGAAGACACTTGAAATTACTAGGGTCTTTTTCAAAGATGAAAGATCTGAGCAGGAGGAAAATCATACTGTAACAAAAACCTCCATTTAAACTGATCAAGGAGAACCAATTGAGATATTAGGGATCTTTTTGACTTTCTTTCCTATAGGTAGTAACAATCAAAGGCTTATTTTGAAAAGCAGAAGAGGATGAATCCTGCTGTGTACGTTTTGGAAGAGGAACTGGTGCCACTCTGGCCTAGTTTGAAGGCTGTGAGTGAATGCTGTCAGCACATACATTATTATGACCGTCCACATCCTGACAGAATGAGGCTGCTCGAGTCTACAGAGGCACACGTTCCTCGGTCCTGAGCCCTTGAAATCCTGCAGGGGACACAAATTCTCCCACCTACCTCTGAGCCAAAACAACTCACCTTTACACACTTACATTGTTCAGGTTAAGACAGATACAACTCTAATACCTCATCCTAGGACCAATCCAAAAACAGAGTCCAAAACAACAAAAAATTTCATTTGAGGCATTTTCATAGTAAATATGGATGCATCCAATGCTTAGCAATTAATCTGATTAATCAAATCAACAAATCATGTAATAAATTTAATTAATATTTCTCATTCAATTGACAGCGCTAAGTAAAACATCATCTGAAGCAATGAAATATTAAAGATTAATTTCAGCCACCAAGTTAAATTCTATTCAGAAAACAAAAGACTATTTTATGTGCAAGCAGCGTGTCTACAACAACATCAACAGTTCTAGCCGGAGTAAGACAGATGCTAATGGAAGGCAAACAGAAGCCTGATTAAAAGGACACTTCCTCCTTGGAGACCTGGAGACACTAACTTCCCCTTCCCTCGGAGCGACGGAAACCTTCACACAGCAGCAGAGGGTCCTGATAATGGGCGACTAATTAAATTAAGCCTCCTTTAATAAAAGAGGAAGCAAACTTAACACTTTAATTCTCTCTTTGCCATCAAAGGCACCAGCAGAGAAATGGAAAAAAAGAAAAACATAACCTGCAGTTATGAATCTCTGTGCTATTCATCAAACACACTCACTCATCTGGAGCAGAATGCAAGCTAGAAAAAGAAAAAGACTTAAAAATGGACTTGGGTCTTGTTTTAGATAGTCAAAAGACTGGTTTTGAAACAACTTCTTTGTACTGCACAACTGAACATAAAAAATATACTTCAATTTACCATTTTTTTACGATTTAGGGCCCAAAAGCTCCCTCAAAAGCTGGCGGACCGGCTGAGTCGAGTGAAACTGGAATGCATGCATATCAGAAGGAAAAATCTCAAAGTTTTTCTGCTGTAAAGCAATGACAGAGAAGACAGAAGGATTATCATAAATTTCCATTTATAAACCTTTTGGAAACTTATAAAAAACAAATACACTGGCTTTGAATTATGTTTAAATTCTGTTTCTGGTCTAACCCAGGATGGCTTTCTATAGAGTGTGGGTCCAAAATCTGACCACTAGTGCAAATTCATCTAAATCAGTGAAATAAGCAAAATACATTTGAGTGAATTTGGTACATGCTCATTTTTCTTTACTGACAGCATGCACTTGACAAAACATGATGATCATGTGTCACATAAATCAATGTCACAGATTTGCTTATTAAATTAGTGACCTAGAAATAGTCTCAAAACTTTGTTTATTACAGATTTAAATCCCTCTGTGGTTTTCTATGTTGTCTCTGTACTTCCTGTTGTGACTGACTGTCAGGACAGTGCATTACATAAAGTGAGCTTTACAACACAGCTCCATGTAGACCAGAACATCCTGTCTGACCAAACAGGGAGAGAAGCGTCAGAAAACCTTTCCTCCTTGTTATGTAAACGATATGCAGAACTATTCATCGGGGCCCCCTGAGAGATAATTACCAGTGGCTTCCCACCCTAATTGGCTAAATCTAATTTCTTTCTTCTGTGTTCTTCTCACTCACTTACGCACTTACTCTCACACTCTCTCTCTCCCTCTGTTTTCAATTTCCTTCTTATTTTTGTTTTTAAACAGGAAGCATTTCTTACTTCCGCACTGTTCCTCTCCTCTTTCCCACCGTCTTTCCTCTTGTCTTTTGAGCTTTGGACTTTATCTTTCAGCTTTCTCTGAGCATCTGCTCCAGCTGGCAAACAACACTCACCAGATTTTACAAACTGTTAATTCCTGCCATTTGCCTGGACTAATTACTATTGGACAAAGAAGATATAAAATTCATCAGAGAGTGAGGTTGCTGTAAAATACATCTTTTATGATAATGATGATTTGAGTACAGTAGCGAGTGGAGATATACTGTGCTCTGACAGAAAAACTACATATTTCTGCAATTTTCTACTGTAAGTAGTTTATGTTTTCCAAACAATGTAAAATGTACAGCTAAGAAAGTGGAGTGCATGTCAAAAGCCATTAAAAACATGCATTCATTCACATTCATATACATTACTCACAACAAATCTTCTAGACTCCAAAATGACAAATTAAATTCAGCAAAAGCAGAATATGTTTGGTAATCGGGCACAAAAAGACATTAATTTTATGCGTTAGCAGCTAGCACTAAATAAACATTCTACATGCAAAAAGATTTTTACAGCTTGAGGCCATTGAAGAAAACTTCGACATGTTCCATTTTACTCTTTAGTTCTTTAGAAAATCATCTAGCATATGTAATATTTCAGTTCAGTTTTTTTTTTTTTTTTCATGCCAAGGACTTCTTGGTGGATAGAGAGATTGAGAAAGGACCCCCTGATGCATATACTATAAAACAGTGTTGCATTGTAAGTCTGGTTTATAAAAACATGCATATATTAGCATATTAATTTATGTACATTCTTTGTTATGATGCAAAGCCATTAAAACAATCATTATTGATGTTCAAAGTCATTAAATTTAAATCTTACTCAATACATTTTAATGTGGGAAGAACAATGGAACATTTAGCTAAACCTTAGTTTCTTAACTTTGGTTGCTTTGCAGCTTTGGTTGAAATTAATATTGCATTTTTCACTTCACAATGCGTCAAGTGATGGACTGGAGTCGTATGGATTACTGTAATGTTTTTATCAGCTGTTTGGACTCTCATTCTGACGGCACCCATTCACTGCAGAGGATCCATTGGTGAGCAAGTGACACAATGCTAAATTTCTCCAAATCATCAGTAAACAAGATATGGAAAGGCAAAAATAATTAAAATCAAACTGATTCTCCAAACATTGTTCGGACTAACAGAAAGTCCATTTAGTTATTAGCAAGTAGTTGTGTAATAAGCCAGAAAATGTAAGTCTGGCATTCAGTATCGCTTAATAAACTGCTTCAGGGTGGTATAAGAGCACTTTGATTTTTGTCCGGCTCAATTTCGCTGTACATTATTCCTTATTCAACAAAATTCTAGGTGTGTGATTTCACATTCACCACGGCAAAACTATCCAAGACTTGAATCGGACACTGAGAGAACAACCTCAGCATTGCTGCATTTGCATTCATGGAAGGAGGCGGAGGAGGTGGAGGAGGTGACACCGGAGCATAATGAAACTTCATTTATCTATTCATCTTCTAGGGCCGGCCGGACGGAGGGAGAACCCTTCACACGGTCGCAGATTGATGGCCTGCCAAATCACAGCGTACCACTCCACCAGCCGGGGCGTGGGCCGCACACAAAGGAAAAGCCGTCAGGCATTTAATTAAATGACAGTCAAGAGATATGGATTATGACCCAGGGAGTAAAACCTGGGCCATTGTACCGTGACAACATTGCTGTAAAAGGCAGCGGAGCAGTGTGGGTGAAAAGCTGAGACAGGCTTTTCCTTAAGTGTGTTTTTGAACAATGCAGTCAGCTAAACAAGGAAGGAAATGTCTTTTGTTCCCAGCAATGAAATCAAAGCCCACGCTGTTAAAAAAAAATAAGTCTCCGTTGGCTGAAAATGGAGGAAGGTACAAATAAAATAAGATTCATTATTCACACATTCTCCCACCAAAATTTAATCAACCCTTACTAACGCAATTTTCCATTTTAATCATGTGTATTCATAGGCACAACTGTATCTCTTTATATAAAAAATTGTGCAATGATATTACAAAAAGATATCTAAGTAAGTACATCTGGAATGTTAGAGACAATAATGGTGATGTTAGAGAATTATGTGGAGTTTTTTTTTTTCCCCTCTCTCATCTCAGCTTAATCATGCAACTTTGCATGGATATACAGCCTTCCATTGTATGCCTCTAGTGCTATTCCGTTAAATTAATAATTATTTTGTCAAAATCAAATTTAAAAAGCACCTGTCATTATATCAAATGGGTCTATTGTCTACTACTTGTCTAAATATGTTTCATAACCAACCAACAGCCAGTAGCTTTTTTTGCCACTGACTTGGCAAGTTGCATTCAATCTAACTCTATTTATCTCTATTATCTTTTCATGTTCCAATCAATTCCAGAAGGGTTAAATCGAGTCTTGTCCTACATTTTATTCTCATTAAATATGCTGTTTCAGTAAATATGCTGGCAATTTGCATCAACTTACAGTTATATAATTTGTTCAGTGTACAAATATATACATTTTAACCTAAAAAACAACTTCATGTTCATGTCCACCATCAAAATGTAACATTAATAATAAAATAAAAATAGTTAAAAATGAAAAATGTATAATTTACTCACTTTCATGTCATTCCAGCACAAAGCTATCAAATGGCTTTAACAGTCATAGTTTTCCTTTTTCTTATTTCCTTTTGAATTCCACAGGAACAAGCAAGTCACATATGTTTAGAATGACACAAGGCTGAATAAATGACAGCAGAATTTTTATTTTTTGGTGAACTATTGCTTTAAAAGCAGTATATATATCCCATTAGACACGTTAACAAAAAACATTTTGTGTGTACACCATAAATTCGAGTCGTCATGTAATTTTGGTCTAATAAACACAATTCAAGAGCAATTTTGCCTCAAACGAGTTGATCAGGAAGCTCAGAAAGAGAGTGTTTTAATTTACTCTTTTAGCCGCAGAAGTCCTTTGCAGGTACCAAAGCTGCTGGCTGTTCTTCACGCGGCACTATCAGCTCAGCTACAGCTGCTCTTTTATAGATAACTAAAATATTTAACAATCCCATTTCGTGAGTGCTATTTACCGACAGTAATGAAGAGATAGCGTGGAAAATGAAAACAGAGGATGAAGACAGAGGAATAAAAAAAGATGATAGAAAACGAGGAAATTATATGTTGAATAAACGTGGAAAATTAAAGCATTGCGAGGACAGAAATACGAGGATAACACCAAAGGCTAGCTGAAGGAGAAGCGTTAAAAAGAATAAGCACAGAACATTGTTGTCTCCGTTTAGCGTTTGCTTTCTGAAAAATTGCTGCCAACTTGGAAACGTTAAATAGCTGAACATGAGCGCCACAAAACTGCCTATAAATCCCACACAAAAGAGAGGAGGTAGAAACATGCGCTCGTTGTAATCTCTAAACGCTCAAATTTGACCTGCGTGCTCTCTATAGCAGCATCTGTCACTCCCAGACCGCCGCTGAACATCTGATGATTACATTAAGAAGAGAAGGCATTTATTTATCTCTCCCAGCTCTTCTGTGATCCAGGTTCACCCTGTCTTCCTCTCATCGCCCGATCGGAACAGAAGAAGACCGTACTCCAGGGGCTTTTCTCAGAGCCGGTGTTGGCAGAATTATGCTCCGGCAGCTATTATAGTGATTAGGAGCAACATCAATCAAAGAGTGTCCCAGAGGCTAAAGGGGACAAGCTGACGAACAATTAAAACACCTCATAAAAGACAAAGCCTCAACCTTCTGCCCTCCTTGAAGAAGATAAAAAGCGGTGCGTTGTTCAATTAGTATGCCATGTGGACACTGCGACCTGAGAATACATTAGTCCATTGCCATATATAAAACAGCAATATACATCAAGTTAGATAACTTCAAAGAGAGAGAGAGAGAGAGAGGCTTATTGGGTATTTAATTTTCTATTCATCCTGTAAAATGAGTCCTGTAAAAATATTCCACAAAAATATGAAGCAGCACAATTTCATGAATGTAATTATAACACTATAATAAAGTATTTAAAGGGTTATCATACTGTTTATATTCTTAGGTCCACAGTATAATTTTTTTATATATAATGTAAAATTATAATATTTTATAATAATATATAATTATAGCTTTTATGCTAATTAGAGTTTATATCACACAATTCTGAGAAAAAGTCAGAATTCACAAGAGTCGCAATACGTTTTTTAACATTTTTTATTCAGTGGCGGAAACAAGCTTCCGTATGTAAATATCCTCTTCATATAAAAAAGTTCTTTGTAGCACTCCAATACGATAAGTTTAACTGACTAATATGATCAGGACTGTTGTTAAAAAATAAACTTTAGCCACTTATTTCTAACTTTGAGATCCTAGACTTTTTACACTTTTTTTACACCTTTTGCACTTACTAGTTATTCTGGCGTTTTGCAAAATAGTATCTAGCCTGCTTCCTCCTCATTACTTTATCTAACTGTTTTAGGTTTCTGACCTTTAGAGATTTGTGAGCTGCAAATTCTGAAAGTCATCTGTTAATACAGCACATTGAACTCATGACCGAACCCTTTTGAGTCTTCGGCCCTAACCTTACATTCAAAGTGGTTCATACTATAACACATTTATATTGTATTTGCCCAAAGCCGAAACGGTCAGAGTATGAGTAGCGGTGAATGAGCAACATTTACACTCTTGCACTCCACTCCATCGTAAGTGTGGATAGGTCTCCTGAGCACTAAAGAATGACACTTCAGCAGAAACAAGAGGTCAACTCAGTTACAGACCTGCCATTTATCAAACACTTCAGATGGAGCTCACAGCTATACACTGAAACTGAGTGACAGTACTGAGAATCCAGCAGACATAAATCCCATGATGCTCTCTGATGCGAAACATCCCTCCTGCATGACATGAGATCAATGATGTCTGGCCATCACGAATGCTACACAATAAAAACAACTGTCTGATTATTTATGGTGCACAACGATAAAAGCATCTCAGACATGCATAAAACATATAAAGTCTGCTTTCTTCTGCTGCACTCTTGACCACATAATCTGAGAAAGAACATTTTTGAGTGTGTCCTTATATAATATTTATTATGAACAAGAGGATTTATGGGCTACTTGATTCAGTACTTTCCCGAATTGGCTTATTCTTCGTGACAGTGCTCTGCTCTTAATGATTTTGTTGTCAGAATTCAGTTTCAGATTCCACTTAAAGGCCCTGACACACAAAGTCAATGGTCAGCCAACGTCAGCCTGTCACTGAGCACGGGTCAGCTCAGTTTTTGGGGTTTGTTCTGCACCATTGGCACTAGCCAAATCCTTATGGTGGCTTTCTGGCTGATAGAGCATGTTAAATCAGTGTCCATTTTACTTAATTTTAGCTGAGCATTCCAATACAGTACGTGAATATTATCATAACGACATGGCCGTCTGGAATGAAGAAAGCAACTAACATGATTCATGTTCAAAATAGGAGCTTTGTTTAGGTTTTATATCTTCCCTTTATGAATGATAAATATAGACTACTGCTACCTTTTGATATAGACAGTTATTTATCAAATTCATCAAAAGTGACAGTAAAGACATATATAATGTTACACAATATTTCTGTTTCAAATAAATGCTGTTCATTTGAACATTCCATTCAAAGGATCCTGAAAAAGTATCATGATTTTCACAAAAATGCTCATATTAGAATGATTTCTGAAGGATCACATGACACTGAAGACTGGAGTAAAGATTGCTGAAAATTCAGTTTTGTTAAAACGGGAAAAAAATTCAATAAATCAAAACAAAAACAGTCATTTTAAATTGCAAAAGTATTTCATAATATTGCAGTATTCACTGTATTTGTTGATCAAAACAATGCAGCCCAAGAGAGCATAAAATTTAAAAAAAAAAAAATTAAATTCCAACCCCAGACGTTTGAAAGTAGTGTAAATATAAGTGTGTGTACAGTATGTGTGTCAGAGAGAGAGAGAGAGCAGTTAAAACAACTGAGGCAGACTAGCCGACCCATCAGCCATGTTGTTTAGGCTGGCAGTAATGAGGAGCAAGAGCTCGCCGGCGTGCCGACCACGGCTGCAGTGTTGTGATGCAAATGAAGTCGGCATCCTGCCCGCCCCTGTGCCAGTACCACCTTTAATTGTCTTCTTTGATCTGCAGCTAATTCCACTAATTAGAAGCCTATTCTGAAAGTTTTGCTTTGCTTCCAGCAGCTACAGAAACTCAACTGGGTAAACCAAGGGGAGATGGGAAACTGGATACCTAGATGAGCAAACAAACATAAACAAGCTCATTCAGCTCCAACAAGAACAGGCCCTTAAATACAAGAGACAGATGAGCAGTCACATGCAGTCAAGCTGCATGGTTGAGCACAGATGCTGACTGCAGCCTTCACTCTCAAAGATGCAAATGCAGAAAATATGAGCAAATCTGGTAGGGCACATACACTTAAGACCTTCCCCCATGCCATTTGCACCTGATGCCACATTCTCGGTACTTGTGCACTCTGGCATTAGAAATATGTGACTGTCCCAGCAATGATGATCTGGTCTCATCATAACATGCCAGTCGTAAATGACCATATACACATGATACATGTGTTACAATTTCCCGACAACGAGTGAACTAAAAACTACTAAATAATTAAAATGTTTTTCTATTGCGTTCTTGAAAAGTTTTGCATACTCTGAAACCTGTTTTCAAAAGTTTGCATTTTCAAGCCCCCAAAATGCCATTGTCGTGTAATTGAACGGCCAAAATACAAGTTTTCCATCTTTAGTTGAAATTCTGTCAAATTAGCCAAATAATTTCTTTAAACACAATCAACGTGGAAATAAGACATATTTACTGATGCTATTGCCATCAGTTTTTATTAAGTTTCTCATGATGAGTCTTCTAAGTTTGGTTATTTATGGGAGTAACAACCACATTCTACAACTAAATAAACTCCCAGCAACTATCATATTTTTTATTAAATCTATCTAGTGTATACCAGAAATAATTAGGGGAATTCATAACCATACTTAACAGCACAGTCACTGCTAAAGCTCTGCAGTGTGTATGCGGTGAAAGAGAAGTCTGCATCTACTGTATAAAATATAGGAGTGAATTTTGGTTGCATCTCTTACTTTCAAAGGGTCAAAACAAATATATTATGTAATATATCATCTACAGTGTTCATATGCAAAAGCACCCTACAAAGGCCCATGTCATCAAACTTTAAAGCATAGTAAAAGAGCTTCCTGACAGCAGTTGTTTCCCCTGATGAGATACTGAGAGGAGAAAAATTTCCAACTGTGTTCTCACAATGACTCTAAGAAGCGCTGGATCATCTGTCTCCTGCCATGCATGCTAGCATTAGTGACCCTTACCAATGGACACCTGCTGATCCAGAATTTCGTTTTAGTTTTGAGGAAGCCTACCTTCCTGCATACCTGTATCCACTTTCTCTGATTTAACGGAAATACACTACAGTTCAAAGTTTTGGGCTCAAGATTTACATTTCAAGTAAACGCTGTTTGACAAAGCAGCACAACTGTTTACATTGATAATAATAGGAAATCTTTCTTGAGCACCAAATCAGAGTGACTTTGGAACGATCATGTGACACTGAAGACTGGATAAATAGCTGCTGAAAATTCAGCATAGCGTTGCAGAATTAAATTGAATTTTAAATTATATTAAAACAGAACATTTTAAACTGAAAGCTGTAATAACATTTCACAATATTGTTTTTACTGTATTCTGTCTCAAATAAATGTGACCTTGGTGAGCATATTAGCAACTTATATCAAAAACATTAAAAATTCTTACTGCCCTCAAAAGTTTGAACAGTTATGTACTTCATACTTTAAGAAATTCAATGTAATATATTATTTTTCTAGTTGTCTGTTTATCTTAACAGTGATGAGTCAGTTTCCTTGACAGAACGTACAGTATGTAGTTAAACCTATAAAAACATATACATTTTCCTAGAAGTCCAAAAAACAAAACCCTGCATGCATACAAACATGGCACATAAAAACTGGGTCAGAGGCAGAAAAAAAAGAAAGGAAAGAGGTTAGAAGCCGATGCACTAAAGTGAGGAGATATCCCATGCCAATCGGTGCATGGCCTTTTAGCCTCACGCTCAGCCTGAGATGCCAGTTTGATGGACGATATGAGTCCGGGTGACAGTTGTGTGTGTGTGTGTGCACAACTGGGAAGGCAACGAAACGCACTACAGCGCAGAACACCGCTGCCAATTTGCAGCTGCCTGTCGTTAGAGCTTCTGCTAGCACGACTGCACATTTCCTCGCCTCACCTGCAGCTCTCATAAACAATCCCTCCTCTTAGTTATTCATTCATGCCTTCATTAGCATCCCCACCATTAGCGTTAAATCCTCTACCCTTCACAGCCCGTCAGGCAGACATCCCGTCTGTCAGTGAGGGAGCGAGCCGTCCTGCAATCCTAATGCTCTGGGTCCAATAGTCTTGCAAAGCAAGAACGGTAAGAGGAAAGCAAGAGGTAAATGAAAGATTTGGGTTTTAACAAATGTATTTTGTGCCCATGATCTACACTTTTACCAGTGTTTGCTTTCTTTTAGACTTTTCAAAACTCTTAACCTAGCCTTTAAAGTAACGATATGTCAATTAGCCTGCCTATCTGTCTATCTGTCTATCTATCTATCTATCTATCTATCTAGTCTGAAATTTTCTTCTAAAATTAGCTTGTTTCTCAGGCTCTTATGTTTATGCTCAGTTATTTATGAAACTACTGAACCTACACATAGGAGCCTGATAAAAATGCTCCTTTTAGAAGAAAATTTCATATGGCATGGTACTTAGAGGCTTTTGCATCTGAACTCTTCATATGTATGTATGTATGTTTTACCGAATCAAATTAAACATAACTGAATATATATTGTGTGAACTATGAGATCATTTAATATAGCCTATACATACTAATACATATAAATATACATATACATATATATATATACATATACATATATATATATTTATAGTTGACAAATAAAAATTGGACTGTGTCCTATGATGTGACAGCAAAAACGTAAAAATTAAAAAAAAAAAAAAAAAAAAAAAAAAAAAAAAACTAGCATGAGAGAGGTTTATCTTCAATGTTAGAGGTTTTTTTTTTTTTTTTTTTTTTTTTTTACATTTTTCCATCACACCATAGGACACATTGGTACGTCAACTACCCATACATATACACATATATATTTATTTATTTATATTAGGGGTGTAACGGTACACGTATTCGTACCAAACCGTTTCGGTACGGGTCCTTCGGTTCGGTACGCACGTGTACCGAACGAATACAGTATTTATTTTTTTTTTTCAGCTCCGGTTCCCGCACCGTGACGCGCCGCAGACTTGTGCAGAGTGGAGCGCGAGTGAACGCGATCATTCCTTCCCCTGTACTACTAGTTGTAACGCAAATAAACATGACTGAACATCTCCTGCGTCATGTAATTGCTCAATCAGTGTTTCAACCGCAGAAAGACATCAACAAAACAGTGTGGAAATAAAATGTCACGTAGCATTTCATTTATCTCAGCAAGTCATCAGTGACCACAGCTCGTTAGTTCACTAGAGAAATGAAGTCTAGAGAGGAGCATTTCGCAAAATATTACACCATATATACTCATTATATTTTACTAAACCTGTTAGTCTCAATTATTTAATGTATGTTTAAATTAATCTATGAAACATGCTATGACAGCCAGTGTGTAATTGAATATATTTTAACAAGTAGCCTAGAAATGTTATTATTTATAAGTTAATTTAAAAATTGCATTGTGTGCAATTCACGTTTGCATACTTTTAAAAAAAAAAAAAATTATTTATTTATTTTTTTAAAGTTGAGTGTTGATCATCTATTTAAAAATAAATAGTAATTAAATTTAAATTTGGGTTAAGCTGTTAGGCCTAATTGTAACCTTATAATGTAAAATAGCACATTATCCTATAGGCTCCCTATAGTGATAATCCCTCCCTATATAAGAGATTATTTAGTTATAATGTATATATATATATATATATATATATATATATATATTATAATAGTTTATTTTTTTTTTAAAAAAAGTTACGTTTTTCCCTCTGCTGTATCGAAATCGTACTAAACCGTGACGTTAAAACTGAGGTACGTACCGAACCATCATATTTGTGTACCGTTACACCCCTAATATATGGAGCACACGACAGACAGAGTGGGTGTGGTGTCAGGCCTCAGAGAGGCTTTATTTTACAGAAATTATAAAAATAAAGTGTCCAAAATAAACAGGGGATCTGGTGTCCTCGTCGTGCTGGGGGAATCGTGAAGGAAAGGGCAGTGTTCAGGAAGGAGGGTTCCAGGGAAGGGGCAGAGTCCAGTGGCCACACGAGCTCCTCACCTGGCTGTTTCAGCGCCCCTCCTCTCTTACACACCCACTCCTGTCGGGAGCCTGGTGAAAGGCGACGATTAAGGGACAGGGTGATGATGATAATTGGGGGAGGCAGCCGACTCGTGTATATATATGTATACAGTGGGGGGAAAAAATATTTGATCCCCTGCTGATTTTGTATGTTTGCCCACTGACAAAGAAATTATCAGTCTTTATCAATAATTTTAATAGTAGGTTTATTTGAACAGTGAGACAGAATAAAAAAAAAAATAAAAAATTGCATTTCAAAAAAGTTATAAATTGATTTGCATTTTAATGAGTGAAATAAGTATTTGATTCCTTGTCAATCAGCAAGATTTCTGGCTCCCTGGCCTGCAAGACCATCGCCAAGCAGCTTGGTGAGAAGGTGACAACACTTGGTGCGATTATTCGCAAATGGAAGAAACACAAAATAACTGTCAATCTCCCTCAGTCTGGGGCTCCCTGCAAGATCTCACCTCGTGGAGTTTCAATGATCATGAGAATGGTGAGGAATCAGCCCAGAAGTACACAGGAGGATCTTGTCAATGATCTCAAGGCAGCTGGGGCCATAGTCACCAAGGAAACAATTGGTAACACTAGTGTTAATTTTGTCAGCTATTTTCAATTTTAGTCTTAGTCTTAGTCCCGTGTAAAATGTCCTTGTTAGTTTTTATCATATTTAGTCAACTTTATACTATTTAGATTTAGTCAAGTTTTAGTCAACTAAAAGTCTCAACATTTTAGTCTAATTTTAGTCAATGAAAACTTGATATTTTAGCAATAAGATTATTATTATTATTAACCGTACAACAGTATTAATTTCGGCAGCCATTTTTAATTTAGTCTTAGTCTTACTCAACTAAAATGTACATTTATCATATTTAGTCAACCTTGTCCTGTTTTTGTTTAGTCAAGTTTAAGTCAATGAAATGTATGAGCATTTTAGTAAAATCTTAGTCACATTTTCATCATGCTGTATAACGGTTAAACTGATAAAAATGATTTTTGCTCAAATTTATAATTGTAATGATTGTTGTCATTTCAAAAAAAATACTTTTGCATTTCAGGTATTTCACCAGTAAGCACAAATCAATAGAATGTGGACTCATGGTGTATTTCACCTCATCTAGTGTACTTCTTTATTATAGGCTTTTTATTATATAAATTAATACCAAAGACTTATGCAATCTTTCTGTCTACATTATGAAAACTGCTAAAACAAACAAAAAATATTAAAACCGTGATATTCCAAGTAATTCCACTATCATTCCAAATTGCAATAGCCTATTTATCTATTAAAACAACAGCGGTTGAGTAAGTGCATTTATACAGCAACCACAATTGCAAACAATATAGTAGAGATCTCATGACAAAACACAGACCGACTGAGTGACACTTGGATTTAGTTTGCTAAACTCCAGCTTGTTTGTCGGCGTTTTCAGATCATCGGCGGCGGCGCTTCCGCAATGAGGAGCGAGCGCGTGCGCATGGTTGTCAGATTGCTTAAAATAAGCAAACCACCGGGCAGGAAATGTATCCTTGTAACAGCGAAGCTCTGATTTGGGGATTTGAATTCTTGATATCTGGCAATCGCACTCATGAAATCTTGCATAGTAAAGGTGTGTAGAGCAGTCTGCAATAACATTTTTTTGACAAAAATAAAGAGGATTTTGATACAGTTTTTATTTTTTTGAATACATTTTAGTCTTGTCTTATTTCATCAACGAAATTGCATGTTGATATAGTTATCGATTATTGACCTTATTGTCATCTCGTCTTAGCCATGGGGAAAAAAAGCTCGTCAACGAACATTTATCGTCATAGTCTTCGTTGACGAAATTAACACTAGGTAACACACTACGCCGTGAAGGACTGAAATCCTGCAGCGCCCGCAAGGTTCCCCTGCTCAAGAAAGCACGTGTACAGGCCCGTCTGAAGTTTGCCAGTGATTCAGAGGAGAACTGGGTGAAAGTGTTGTGGTCAGATGAGACCAAAATCGAGCTCCCTGGCATCAACTCAACTCGCCGTGTTTGGAGGAGGAGGAATGCTGCTCCAAGAACACCATCCCCACCATCAAACATGGAGCTGGAAACATTATGCTTTGGCGGTGTTTTTCTGCTAAGGCGACAGGACAACTGCACCGCATCAAAGGGACAACGGACGGGGCCATGTACCGCCAGGGCATTGAAGCCATACACCACGCCTATCAAGTAAGGGTACTGTTGGAGATGGAAACGCAAGCTGGATCAGGGTGTTCGGTCCCGAATCATACCGTACCGTACTGTACTGTACTGACCCGTACTGCTCTGTGGAAACAAGCCATAAGTCATGTTTTGTGAAGGGGTCAAATACTTATTTCACTCATTAAAATGCAAATCAATTCATAACTTTTTTGAAATGCGTTTTTCTGGATTTTTTGTTGTTGTTATTCTGTCTCTCACTGTTCAAATAAACCTACCATTAAAATTACAGACTGATCATTTCTTTGTCAGTGGACAAACATACAAAATCAGCAGGGGACCAAATAATTTTTTTCCCCCACTGTGTGTGTGTGTGTGTGTGTGTGTGTGTGTGTATATGAACTGTGTTAAATGAACTATTTTAAAATACTGCATTTTTCAAAGTTGTAAATAAAACAAAATGTAAGTATGCTTACTATATAAATACTAGTTTAAAGTACAAAAATCAAAAAGTTTCAAATTCAATTTTTTACATTTACCAGCAATTTCTGACTGAATATATATATACATACATACACGCACACATATATATATATATATATATATATATATATACACACACAGTTTTTTTACATTGTGTGTATTACATTTATCAGCCAATGTACATTTGTATTAATCATACATTTTGTATTAAAATACTCTATACAAGTGTTTCTGCACATTCCATACATTTTTAGTGAATCACTAAGTTATTAATAAGTGGTTTCGATTACTGAATTAATCTGACTTACATACTGAACTGCAAGTCATTAAATAAATCCAGCAGTGTTCCTGTGTACTTATGGCTGAATAGAATCAAATCAGCTTAGTTACTCACTGGTTGTGAACAAAAAACTATATACAGACAGTGAGCAATGTGCCAATACTAGAACAAAACACCATTCCATATTCGATTAATTGTGCACTCAAGTTGGGGCGGAGCATCACCTGTCCTCCCCACCCCTCCTATACTTCACTGTGACTCGCTACAATCTGGAGTGTGGCTCAAATGAGCATTTTGTCAGGTTTGTTGCTCTAATTAATTCAATTAGGGAAATGCAGGGGCAGATGGCTACAAAGCAGGGAAATGTTCCCACTTCATCCCTCTCTGATGCCCCCAGAACTTTCCACAGGGAGCTGGTACAGATGTGGTGGCTGGAGGACCGGTGAGTACAAGCTGCAGCCAGGACACTAATCATGCTTGATTAGATGCTGCTGACGTGATAAAATCATACATATATTTATATCTTTTATACTTATTCTCATGATATTGAATCAACTAATATCCTAACCAGGCTCGATGAGAAACCATTTTTGTGCCAATGACATTTATTTATATTGTTATTTTAGTATCACTGATATATTATTATAATTTTTGTTACTATTTAAATTTGGATTTTATTTTTATTTTCTGTTATTATTTTAATTTTGGTACATTTTTTTTAGCAATTTCCTTTTTTTTCATTTTTGTATATGTCTATGTATTTTAGTTTTTAGTGTATTTATTAGTTTAAATTATTTAGCTTAAAGTTATTTTAGTACTTCAACTTACACTAAACAAAAATGAAAAATGCTGTTAATAAATGTTAACTTTTTATAAATATTATATTCCATACTTTTTATTTCAGTTAATAACCCAACTTCATATCCTGCACAACTCAACTTCTGTAACTCCTGAAAAAAAAAAAAAATAATAAAATACTGCTTGTGTGTGTGGGACAAGTATGTCCCATGTGTTGAGTTATTATAAATCCTTGCTGGCAGCTGAGCAGAGAAAATAAAAGTTGCTGTGCTCTGCAGCTGAAGATGGCACAGACACTGTTGGAGAAACTGGCCAGTAAAGTGGCAATGTTCTGTTCAGACCAGAGCATCCTGGGTTCCCTCAGCCTTGCTTTGGGCTTCTCCCTTCACAACATGACAGATGGCTACAGAGAAGCAACAGAGCGATCAATAACACAAAGTGCTAAATCTGCTGAATCAGAAGCTTCAGCGTAGAGCTTTGCAAGGTCCCCAAAAATTTAATTTTTAACTTAAGCTTCTTAGGCAGCAAAATATTAGATGACATTTAATAACTTGCACAGCTGAGATTCATAACATTGTGTAAACTGCTATGATATCAAAAAGCACATTAAGAATAAAAATTCAATTATGGCATTGAGAATACAGTAATATTTAATCTCACTTGTGCAGTGGGGTCCAAAAGTTAAAATCTAATTTAAACTAATAAAATTGAAAAGGGGGTTTTAGGATTTAAAAAAATAAAAATAAAGAATATATTCAGGAAAAAATATTCAAGATTCTGCAATATTTATGTCACTTAATTGACAAAAGTTCACATTTTCATGCTTCCCTTAAAGCACAAGATGTTCTTTTAATAATCCGCAAATCATGCTGGAGAATTTGATAATCAGGTTTTATGCAAACCTGAAGTTCATGTCTTCTACTCTCATTAAAGTGCAAAACACAACCATTTTCACTAGTGGACTTTCAGACCCCACTGTACATGCAATTACAAAACAGCAGAGAAAATGAGACTCTCTTTGCTGACCTGGCTCATGGAGGAGTGCTAGTGGGGAGAGCAGCTGAACCTGCCAGCTCCCCCAGGGGCATGGAGTATGAGTGCCCATTAGAATGATGAGACCTGGCAGCTGGGTGCCCTTATACCCTGCTAATTAAACCCATGCCACACTGACACTGGCAACACGGCTGATTGTAGCTCGTTGAGGATGGGCAGGGTGCGAGGGGATGGACTCTGGGCATTGTGGGATGAGGTTGGGCATATGGGGAGGTCACAGTGTGCTTTAAATCCCAAACCTAAAGTACTCCATACTTGCCCATTAGCACAATGAAAAATGATTTAGAAACTATGTTAAAGAAAGTTTTTACCAAAGGTATTACGGCCATACAACCACGGGCACTCCCAATCTCATCTGACCTCTTGGAGTTAAGCAAGGTTTGGCATGGTTAGTTCTTGGATGGGAGACCATTTGGGAAAAAAACAAAAATTTTGCTGAAGATATGTAGTGTAAACCATGCAAACAGGTTGGGATGGCAATAGCTGCCATATCTTGGTTTGCTCAGGCAGAGACGGGGCACTGAAAACATGTATAAACTGAATCGAACAAGTACTCTAATTAGATGTGAGCTTGAACGAGTCATGAACTCCGGGAAGAGAGCGCGAAATGGAAAAAAGCCCAGCTGGATGCATGCAAAAGCCAGTTTGTATAAGAAAGAGAGCAAAAAAATAAAGAAAAACAAGAATACACACACAAAAAAGGCCCAGCTGGATGTGTGCTGTCATTTCCCACGAGACAGAAACAAGAATACATAAGTGTCTCTTCAACTGGGCACTTGTTGGGCACAACATTTGGCACTGCAGCCTATATTTTTAGCAATTAAATTCCCTTTAAATGCCCTTTAGTGTAAATTACATCACATGTATATTGATATACTGCTAAGAGTTTTTTTTAGCAAGCATTTTATGTATACTAAATACAATTAAATAATATTTTAACCCTTTTTCTGCATAATTCGACAAATTGTGTGTGATTGGAAATGACACAATATAATATTATATTCATAAGTAACATTTAACTATGAATTTTCTGTGTTTTCTTGATTTCATTTATTACAATGACATGCTGGACAATTTGACCCTCATGTAACAAAAAGAAGAAAAATGTTGAAATCTATTTTAAATAGACGCAAGTTTGCGTAAGAAAAAGAGCAAAAAAAGTAAAACAAGAATAAATGAAAAACCAGTTATGTGTGATTGGATTTGGAACAGACACATTAATAAAATATTGTATTAATAAATGATATTTAAATTGACTTTTTCTGTGTTTTCTTGGCTTCATGTCTCATTTCAATGAAATGCTGGAAAACTAACTAATTTCCAAGATTAACCAATAATTACTTTCATATAACAAACAAACAAACAATAAAATAAAATAAAATAAAATCTATCAATCAACCAGCTCTTGGGCCATAAACATGCCATAAAAGCACCCATTGCTGAACAAACAACCAACAAATGCAAGAGGGGTGGGGAAAAAAAATACTTCGCTTTATAAAGCATAGCAATATATAATATTACCATCACTGTCTGGGTAAACTGAAAAGAAGGGTTACAACTAATGACAAGTTTTCTCTTTCCCAATGAGAAAATCTGTACGATGTCTTGTACAATGTTTTATTCATCCTGTGCCTGTCAGCGGGTGAGTGGGAAATATAGAGAAAGAGATGGCACTTTTACCTCCCACACTTGCAGCTTCCAGTATTTACACTGAATAAATGCAAACCCAAATCCACAAAACTGCTTTCAGGTTGAGCTACCTGAGAAGACAGTGTCTGAGGGGAGAGAAAATGCTGGATATGTTCCACATTGGATCACGTGATCAAAGAAACTCCTCAGAGATGCCTCCTCCATCACAGGGGCTGTTTAACTCAGAGACAGCATGTTTGTTGTTCGGGGCTTTGGCCTGTCTCCGAGCACGGTGTTCTTTTACAGGCTCAACCCCAGGAGGGAACACAGGTCTTGGGTAATGGGAGAGGAGTCTGGGAAGCACCAAGCTGGCTATTATCACTCCACAGGCCACAGCGTAGACACCTAAACGCATGCTAAGAGAAGCACAGAAGAGGATGGGAGTACCTGAGGATCACATGAAGAGATGCTCAGGATACTCAGGGGATACAGTTATTGGGGATTCACACTTAAGAGTTCAGCGAATGGCTGTAATGCTATTGGTTAGCTGCACAATTGGCCATAGCAAATTATAGTAATTGACCCATTGAAGATCCTGTAGCAGAATAAGTAGAACATGGTGAAACACCAAAGTCATGAGCTCGATTCACTGAGAACACACAAAACTGTTAAAATGCATACTTTGGATGCACTTACTGTGTAAGTTGCTTTTGATAAAAGAATCTGCCAAATACATGAATGTAAATGTAAAAAAATCTAATATTACAAAAATCCAGTTCTATAAGAGAAAAAAAAAACTGTATAAATTTCAGTGATGCATTAAACTGATTAAAAGTTACAATACAGATTTTTACATTTATATAAAAGATTTTTATTTCATATAAATTCTGTTCTGTTTATTCATTAAAAAATTCTGAAAAAAAGTAACCCACTTCCCATAAAAATGGAGGAGCGTCTCGCTGCAGAACACAAGATCCAGGGGGCGTGGTTGGATCCAGATCCAACTCCTCCCACCTTACATATACCTAAACCTACCCA